>JAUTBW010137239.1:0-13824 GCA_032361425.1 Peltospira smaragdina | reverse complement strand
TATTATTATTATTATTATTATTATTATTATTATTATTATTATTATTATTATTATTATTATTATTATTATAAGAATATATAATACAATTCATGCGTGTCAAGTTTATAGTAAAGGACATGTTAGGTACTGATACCACTTTTATTGACAAACCAAGATTGTTGTAAACCACTAATATTACCTTACTTTGTATTTATTTTGTCATGCACATATCAGTTAAGGGTTAAAGCACTATCCACACATCATCTTCTTCTGCTTTCAGCATATATAGAATCCCGTTTTAGATTTTGAGTCTGGTAATATGTCCATCTGTTTCATGAACATAGACTTTGTGTATACTTGTACATATATTTCCTTTCAATTTCTATGCTAAGCTCACACATAAGTACTCTGATTTAAGTGGTTGTCCACACATTAGCTATCTGGATTGTCAGTGAATTAGGTTTTATTAATTGTTTAATGGGAGATAAAGTATATTGGTTATATACCTCTGCACTGGGCCTTTTAAAACCTGCTGTGGGTTGCAGCCAGTATTGTACTTTAATTTTGTATTCCATAATACTTTCAAATGTAACTTTACCTGACATCCATGGTTTCAAATATAAAATTGAGTTCTAAGATCAAATATTAGCATAACTGCATTTATTTGTAAATTGTTAATCCATGTCATATAGTAAACTACTATTTGATCTCATTTATATAAAAACTTTTGCCCATATTAATTGTGTTCTCTCTTATTGGAGAATTTCAAGTTTGTGATCAACCAATGAAAACAAATAAGTTAAAGTGCCTTCTTGGCGACCTAGGTTTAAAAATGCATGCAAATCTCCAAATCAAATTCACATTGTAACAACAGAATCAGTTTGTAAAAAAAAAAAAAAAAAAAAAAAAAAAAATTGTAATTGACTGATTCTCATGATTAGTTGTTAACCCTTTGAACCCGAGCGTCCAGAAAACCTTCAAATACCCCAGCGGCTGGAAAACTGGCTGCCACGTCTATTTGTTTATAGACAGTATCGCTAGGCAACTTCCCAACCAGTCAATGGCTTTGTTTTATCTAATATTCGACCCACACTTCCTGTGAATGTAACTTCTGTATTTTCAAGGAAGTTTCCCTGTTTGACAGGTATGAAATCGGTATTTAAAAAATGTGGCTAAAAATCGTTCTCTGTTCAACACTAGGCAAAACAACATAACAAAGGTGGTTTTGAATCTGAAAGTGATAATGATATTGATAACACTGAAAATTATGACCATGTGCAGTCGTTTTGTAACACAGTGATTGTCGGAGGGGATGAAAGGAGGCGTGGCTCCAGTGATAAGTCTAGCGAAAACAGGTTAGGAAAAAAAACTGGTTTGATTGGCACCACAAGAGAGACTGTTGGAGATAAATAAGTCCATATTTATTTCAAATAACCTTTATTTTGATAAACTGAGGACAGAAAATATACATAATGGCTGAAAAACAAATACACATTTTGAATGTTTTTGATTTTCGGCTCAGGAGCTCAGGGTGACTAGGTTGGACACACAAGGAGCTCAGGGTTATGGAGCTAATGAATCTTGGGGAAGACCTTTTAATCACTGGTAATTAAAGCTACTATGTCAAGAATATTTTTATTATTTAAATATTTAGAAAAGATGATCCAGTCATGTTTTGTCCAACTGGTACTCTTCACGGATTCATTACGCTACTATCCCTATCTAGGTCACATACAAACGCTCTATGTTAGTACGTGTTCTCCCACAGGGAAATTAGCCTCACTTAAATGAAATGACGAAATTTTAATTTAGCATTTGACGATATCCTTAATAGCGAAGGTTAACAAGTGTAATTCAGATACTGTAGTGCTTGCATGTTTAACCAGTGTTAAAACATGGTAAAATCTACAATTCGCTTTTAAGGTTCACCTTTGAAATTTTGATTCAGTGGATTCACATGGACAGTGAAAATAACTAAATGATTCACCCTGAGGCTAAGTTTTAAAATAATCTGTGTGTGTTATGATTTGTATGAGCCAGCATAGCTCATCTAATGCAGTGATGTCTTACATTTACCATATTGGATTAACGAAAATATTCCAGAAACTGTTGCTTTCATTAACATAATACTGAATTTCATATCCTCTGTACAATATTTAGCTTTGGTAATATTATTATATTGGTAATGGGCAATGTGAGCCTTGAGCCAATAGATTATAGCTGGTGTTAAAAATTACATTCTACCTTTACTGTTATCTTGATAAAGACATGAAAAGAATGGTTGCAGGGTAAACGTTTGATATGCACAGCTTTCAGTTTGTCACAAGTGAACCACAGAGTATTTGATACTTGATGTTGAATGGAAGAGATGGGGAGGGGGGGGGGGGTGCTACTTTGTTTACTTTGTGCAAGTTTTCAGCTGCATATTATATGCAAGACTAGTTATGACCTTGATAAATATAAAGGAATATTGTTTTATTAGGATACATACTGTATAAGGGCTGTATAATTTTGATAATTAGGGCGGTGGCCAACAGTTATTGTTCGCATCAGTCTTCAGAATGTGGCATCTGTTTATTGAAAATATGTCTAACAAATAAATTTTCATGTTTTTAAATTATATTTTTAAGGTTTAAAATTGATTTGCATTAACCCTAGAACGCCTGAATATATAAGGACCATTGTAAAAAATATAATATTTGGTGAAAAAAGGGAAAACTGTGCAAGGAGACTAAAAATATATTGGAATAGAAATTTATAAATTTTATGCCCATATTTGGAAGCGTATCGTATTTGATACATTAGGTTTATAACGTCGCGTGCCCAATGTATCAAATATGATATGGTGTATTATTATTCACGATTTTTAACCATACGATCGAATTTACATCAAAATATCAACTGTCCTCGTTACTAACTTACTGAAAACTTAACAGAGATAAAAGTGTGGTATACATTCATGTGTTGATCGCTTCTTGTAGGCCCATATGATATTCCCTGTGTTTGTTTCTAAAATATTTGCGCTAAAATGGCCGATACCATACCTATAAGATGACCTAATTTCTAGAAACAAGGTAGAAATAAAGATTAATATATCTTCCCCATTTACAAAACTGGTCATAAGGTAGGATTTATAATACTTTGTTGATCGTAAGGCTATCGCTAATTTCTATTTTTAAAAGGCGGTGCAAATGCTATTGGATAAATATATGGATAACAATTCTATTTCACGTTTTACAAAATGAACACAAACATACATAAACAAATTATAATAATCAGCAAGAAATATTACCAAGCATGATCTGTTAGAGCTACAGTTATGGACAAAATTCGAATTATAAGTAAATTCACAAAATTCTGGTTGTCACTGGTCTCGTTAAGTGTGACACATTTTACGCCACGTGGTTATGTTGGCGGAGTTTTTCTTCACATTAAAACAAGAAATGTTTCCATTGTTCTGCTAAATATCTAACAAATAAATTTATACTGGTAAGGAATACTGTTATAAAATTCTACAACGTAAAATGTTATCGTCATAATGAATGATACCTGAATAATATGTCCTGTTTCCATTAGTATTTTTATTACGTACATTTCTGATCGTTCGGCTCTGTAATACTTTGTGAAAATAAAATCAACTATAGAGGCAAAGAGTTATTTTAGGATGGAATTAAACAGCATTGTCAATATTGTCAGCAATTGATACTAATAATAAGTCAAAATAAAAATAAAGATTGTTAATTAATAAAATATATTTTTTAAAGTTTGAAGTCAGAGCTAGTCGAATCAAATTACGCAAATATTATTATTATTATTATTATTTCTTGTTGGGTTCTAACATTATGAAACGTTTCAGATGTCATTGACGTCATAACACAAAAGCCTGACGTATCGTATTTGATACACGTAGTTTGACATGATGACGTCATCATGTTTTAACCTAATTTAAAAAAAAATGCTGTTTGTTATGTTCTTTGTTAACTATTACACAAATGCATATCATTTACTAAGCAATCCCACTTCCCTGGGTCTAACATTTAATGTTTAAAAGGTCCTTGTAACTACAACATTGTTGTTTTGTATTTCTGCCTAGTTTACAGCCTCGTTTTAAATAAATAAAATCCGATGCATGCTTGATTTGTGACAAAATATACTTGTGAAAAATGTTATGCTGAATGCACAAAGTATTTCTTATTTGTTTATTTAATCAATGCAATTACAAATCATATTTGATACTGTAGGCGCTCTAGGGTTAATACATAGACTCTAGCCTGACCCTTCACCCAAGTTGAATGTAAATATCTGGGGATAAGTGAACCTTTAAGGATGCTAGTATACTACACTAGGTAATAAAAAAAATTAACAATAATTTAATCTGACCACATTTAAGAAGATGACTACTGATCTGTGTTGCCACTTACCACATTGTTTAGTGACAATGTAATGTAGCAAGCTCTCAAAGCTGTCACCCTAACTTAGTTTAAAGGCATGATTCTTAGATTTCAGCTTTGCAGTAAGAATTTCTTGCTAAGAAGACCATACATTGAAGTTTATATTCTTATCAAGAAAATAATTCTTACTCAAATTCACCCACATTGCTTAGAATGTGATTAATGTCAAAGTTATTAATGTCACCTGACTATAACTCTGGGGCCTTATTCACAAAAGGGTGTAAATTTACGTTCAAAACTTAATACTAAGTCAACATCTAACCATTGGTCCATGATGTCAAAGACGATACATTTCAGCTAATGATCAGACATAAAAGTTACGTTACGTGTAACTTTACACTCTTTTGTGAATAAGGCCCCTGATCAGGTACATAAACTGGTGGTATTCTAATCAAAAGATACTTAATTTGCAATTATACTGCTTTATACTCATGTCAATAACTTACTGTTCATTTTATCGGTATTAATAAGTAAATACTTTCTGATTCAAAAATATTTTGTTATTAAAGTTCACGTATTAAACAAGCTTTATGTAAAATAGGATGGTTCCTGACCTAAGACGGCTTTTGACCGATACGGATAAATGTGTTACCAGTTTGCAACTTGATTGGAAATAAATAATAATGTTCCACCGAAATTTGAATCTGCACTTTAAACTGATCCGAATAATACAATTTGCTGAATGTTAAAGTCATAACTTTATTATATAGAAAAATGGCCTTGTCGGATTAACGTTCAAGGTCCAATGAATGTCCAAATGTGAAATAACAGACCAAAGATGAACTAGACAGTAGATGAATCAGGGAAATTTGGTAATTCTTACTAGGCTAATTAATCAAACAGAAATATCTATATTTAACCAAGGTTGCATGCTTATTTGTGTTTTAAACATAAATGTAAATAAACAGATAAACAAAGCAAAAACTGTAAACAAAACATCTGAAACCTCATGAAATTGAAGTTCATTGATGTCTATTTCCTCAGCAAATGCATTATCAAAGGATTGCCCTGCCGCCTCCATATTGACGACACTGCAGATAGCATTGAATCACTAAATTCGATAATACAAGTAGTTGTCGATTAACCATAAAACATAAATTTAAATTTCCAAAAGTAACCAAACCCAAACATTTTGCCAGGAAGTCCTACAGTACAGAAGGACAATAACTCTAACAAGAAAAATTCTGTAATCGCTCCTAATTTTTAAGAGCACTCAAGTAACAAAATTGTTACACTAGTATTATTTTATACGTAATAAGTATTTAAGTGGCAATTACATGTTATATGTCGTGCATATATTTTCAAATTATTGCGTATTAGCCATTTATTACTAATGCTATGAATCGTTTATAAAGGTGGAACGTCTCATTGTTACAATTTTCTTGCGGTTTTTCTCGTTATTTAACATAAAGAAAATGTGTTTATTTCGCTATCTGTTACGCTGCATCTGAAAGTAACGACCATTTACTTAAGTATTGCAAATGGCGACAATGTTCAAGAAACCAAAACGCAACTTTCGTCGAAAAATTGTATCTGAAAGTGATTCAGATCAAGAGAATGATGGAAAAAAAGAGGCAGAAACTGAAGCAAGAAATGAAGAACCAATGGAAGTTTCTGGCACCACAGACACTGCAATGAATGCTAAAAAAGTTAAAAAGAAAAAATCTGAGAAAGATGCCGCTGCAAAAATTACTCTTAGCTTTGATCATGATGAAGGTGGTGCGTAGACTACGCGTTCTTTTCATAATAAAATAATTAGAAAAAAATGTAGTTATCTTATTATTTTATTTTATTACTATTACTATTAGTCTATTAGATGAATTAACCTCTGGCTTTTTCTACTATATAATCGAGGGAAGGACTTTAGAGTCTCTAGGCACTCCGTTGATCTAACGTAAGGATAAAGTTAATTCTAACCCTATCACTAGATCTATACCTATCCTTTACCCTCTCCTTAATTTCAACTGACAATGACGGTGCCAAGAAAAAGTACTGCCGAATCAAGGCCCTACTAAATTTTCAGTAACAAGGAATGGTCAAAAGCCGTCTTAGGTCAGAAACTGCCCTTATAGCTAACATTTAAAATGGATCAAGGTGACAGAGTCAGTGGTTAAACAGGAATTCAAGACATTGGTGACCTGATATACCTTACTAAATAATATCAAAACTGCACTTCCTGTGTAAGAGGAGTAGGACACAGCTCAGTGGTAAACACGTTTGCTTATGGTGCGGTGGGTCATTGAATCGATTCCATTTGGTGACCCGTTGTGCTATGTCTCTTTCCAGCCAGTACCCCACAACTGGTGCTATCTTGTCTATGGGACAGTGCATATAAAAGATCCCTTGCTGCTAATTGGAAAGATTAGCCCATGAAGTGGCGGCAGCAGGATTTTTCTCCGACGATCTGCATGGTTCTTAACCATATAACCGTGCACCAATGTGTTGAGTGTGTCGTTAAATAAACATTTCCTTCCTTCCCATTTTAAGTAATGTTTTAAATATCTCGTTTCTTGTATTGATGTCCCTTCTTAATTGATTTTTCTTTTCAGATGATACTGAAATATTCCAAGTTAAAAAGTCAAACCATAGCAAGCGAGTTGCAAAACAGTTAAAAAAGGAATCTCTTAAGGAGAAACAAGGTGACAAAGCACCAAGTCCAAAGTTTAAAACCGAGGTGAATAATGACTACAATAGTGGTGAATCTGCAGAAGAACAGCTAAAGGTATGTGTAATGTAGGTTATTGTTGTGAAGATATTTTTGTGTGGTTCATTGTTTGTTTTGTTGGCACTGTTTTTATTTTAAAATTTAGTTGGGAGGGTGGTATTAAGTTTTATATGCTAATTTACAGTATAGTAAATACCAGTCAGTGTATCTAGAATACAGTGGTCTGATGTCCACGGCCAGTAAGTTTTTAGTCCTGGTCCAGTAAATAATTATAGAATTAAGCTAAATTGTAGGCATGACAAGTGAATTCTAAGATCTGTTGACTTTAGGGCAGGTAATATTTAGAAAAATGGTAGTGACCAGGATGCAAACTTTATGATTGTTATTTAAATGTACTCTTGGTGAGTCATCCATCCAAGGATAAATTATCCATTATTTATATTAACGTTTATAAAATGACTAGAATGTATATTGTAGTGCTGCCAACATTATAAAGGTACTAGTATACTCAAAAGCATTGGAACTGTTGTCATGTACATTTGAATTTCTCAAAATACTTTCTTTGTCAAAGAAAGTCAAAATTTCACTAGATTGTGGCTAACTGACCCTTGAAAAGGGCCTTTTGAAGATTGAAACTTGGAGAGGGTTCTTCTTTTTTTAGTATTATCTTAATATCCTATTATAGGAATTACCAATTTTCACAAGGAAGTTCAAAGGACCCCAATGGAGAAAGTCCTGTGAAAATCTCGATTATTTGAGTTATAATTTTGGGCTACCTAAAATATTTATTGGGTTATTCACCATGGAATACAATGAGTTATATTTGAAACATGTTTTGAAGTTTGTGTAAATATAGTTATTGTAACTATTTCCTTGTTTAATACTTACCTTTTTCCAATCTTTTTTTCAGAAATTGAGAGAAGAGATAAGAAGCCTGAATGGTGGTGATGAAGATGATGAGGATAGTGATGATGAGACAGGGCACACATTCAGATCCATGCTTGCTCGTATGTTTTCTTTTTAATATTCTGATGATACATACTGTATCAGTAATGTTCCCACTACTGTAATGAATCATATGAGCACAGTGGTAAGACAAAAATCAGGGTCCTGTATTTCCTTCAGTAGTGGCTTTTGGCATCATATTATTGAGCCACTACTGAAACAGTACAGAGTCATCCAAAGCAAATGAAAAAAAAAAATTCTGAATGTATAAAATACTAGAATCTACAAACAGTAAATAATTAAATTTTTTTATTAAAAAACAAAACAAAAACAAAACAAACCTTCACCATAACATGTCAAATTCAGCATGTTCATGCTTTTGTTAGTAAATCTTATTTTTGGTGTAATTTTTTTGTTGCATATATGGCATATTGTTTGGATTTCTGGACACATCCTTGAACCAGTCAAGTATATGTCCAGCTGATATGTGAATAGTCCCTAGTTGATCTTCATCAGTTACCATCTGGGTATTTGGATTTGTTTAAATGTCTGAGATAACCATTATTAATAATAATAATATATTTTAAAAAATAATAATAATAATAATATTGAGTGCATTACTAAATAAATAATGAAATTTTAAATTGCTGTAGGTGGAGAAATACCTGATGCAAGAACCATTCACATGATCCGAAAGCAGCGACAGTACAAGCGGGAGCAAGGAGATGACATCATTCCCTTGGAAGAGCCAGTCAACAAGAGCAAGACAGCACGACTAGTCAGGTACTGCAAGTTGGAATTGTATGTTTCAGGATAGAAATTTAAAAATATTTCCACAGGTTCGGACACTAGTAGATGAGAAAAGTTTCTAGACCCCAGGAAAATTCTCTAGGCCTCACCTATAAAATGTGGGTAGGAGACACTGTAATTGCTCCCCTGGGTGATTAAAATCTTTAAAATTCTATCGGACCCCACCTTTCCCCACATATTTTCACTCTCATCAGTGAGGGGGCTAAAGTTTATATTTTGATTGTTAACATTTTAATTGTTAATCCATATTGCCATATTGAGTAACAAATGGGATATGTAGCTCACTTTATTTCACAGTGTCACTGATTAAAGCTTGTAACAGCTGAAATTAATTTCACTGGGGGCATAAACATTATTCGAAATGAAAGGTTGTTTAACAATACCCTGTAAATAAATATATGTTTCATTGACAGGGATGATGAGCATGACCGAAGTGATGATGATGATGAGGAGAGGATAGATTTCACCATCAACCTGGCAGCAAAGGAACGACAGAAAATGAGAGATGATTTTCTGGCTGCTGAACACGGTAAACACTTGTTATACATTGACTGCCACCTGCAAGTACTCAACTGAGTGCACCAGAGTTTCCCAGTACGAGTGAAAGTTCACTCGTGTTAAAGTCAGTGCTGTATCATGTTACATTAATGGTGATAACTCATTTGATATACTTCTTGGAAATAGGAACAACATAATTATTTTTGATTGATTTCCATTTTTGTTACATCTGATGGCCACAAAATGCATTTAAGTAATTGCAAATGTGTTTAGCTGTCTTTTTGTTTAATGGTAGTCAGTGTTGTTAAACATCACAAGTATAAAAGAAGGGGAAACTCTTCAAATCTGAAACAAGTTTCTCATTCAGGCAAAAATTAAGTTGGTAGTTGCGCACCAGATCAGATATCGATGGATCAGTACAAAAATGTTGTATCTACAAAATTAAAATAAATTAGGTTTTACATTGAGCAGTATAATGATCTCAAAACTGTGGTATGTTCATAAATAGGTTTGTCTGCTTTGAGGTGAGCAAAATTGTTGTAAATATGAATATTGTATTCAAGTCCTAGCATTACACTGCTGAAAGTAAACATAATTTTTCTTCAAAAATTTAGATACAATAATATTTTTTGCACTAACCTAGCGATATAATGTTCCATTATTGTACTAGTAGGTAACAGAAAATATATGCATGGGCATTCATCTTCATGTGTATGAGTAGACTAGATTGAGACATGCAAGTCATTAGTATGTGTAAACATGAATAGACATTAGGGTATTTTAAAGCTCTTTAAATTAGGGTAAAAATCTACCAGGTCCCCAGCAAAAATGGAAACCCATACACGTATGTTAAACATATTTGTTAATAATTGGTAAATCTGTTAATATGACATATATATATATTTTCAGACAAAGCCTATCAGTGACATTCTTTCCATCTATAATTAATCTTTACCAGTGACAACCCCATTAATCTAACAGGGAACAGGGAAACTCATTTACGTGTCTGTATCCACTTACGGTTCAGACATGCCTGTCACGAGGTCAGCGTCTGGTTACCTGGTCACTTGCTGGATATATTTTCAGTGTGTGGTTAAATGAACAATTTGTTTTCATAGGAAGTGATAACGAAGCAAGTGATGAAGACCAGAAACAGTGGGAAGCCGAGCTCATCAGGAAAGCAGTGACAGTTGTCGTGCCGGTGCCAGAGGTGTGTGCTTCATTTATCATTGCAGACAACTAGCTTAGAGGTAGAGTTAGGCACTCAGGGTGCCATGGGTCATCGGATTGATCCCTCGTGGTGCACCCATTGAGTAAAGTGTCGATCACATATTTGTGTTACTTTACATCAGATGCATTGTAAAGTATTCTGTACCATGTGTTAGTTATTTTAATTAAATTTTCTTCAATTTTTCTATGTTAATATGCTACAGACAACTACTGCAGTGGACACGTACAACAGCTACAGCAACCATGGTTCTGTGTATGCCAGTGTTCCACCATCAGAGATGAAAACATCAAGTTTCGCAGCACTTCAACCCATGACCAAGATGACGGATCCGTCACAGATTACAATGGAGTCTGTTACAAAACGACTGAAGGACAGGTATTTGATAACAGATACTATAGTAATGGTTGACTTAGGTGATATAAAGCAAATGGGCAAAGAAATTATGTAAATACTTTGTATTGCCTGATACCATTTTATTTTATTCTATGTGACTTCCATGTGCACACATTAACTTTTTAGTTAATGGAAATGGAATTATTTATCTCATGGCAAATCAATTATCTTGAGAATAAAACAGAATTAGATACTTTAATGATTTAGCCAGCTGATAAATTATTTGCATCTTCAGTACTAATTGTTTTTTTAAAAAGTATTATTGACATTTGGTATTTATTAAACTGATAAAACTTCATGGTTAACATAATACAATGGGAAACATTTTAAAAATAAACATTTGTGTTAGGTCAAGCTCATTTAGTATTTTTTTTAATAGTTTCATTGGTGGTTATTACAAAACCTGTATACATGAGCATTGAAATAAGTTGCTGTATGCAATATCTAGCTTTCATTGTTACATTGTGGCTTCTGATGATGAATTTTGAAAACAATTTACTACTGCTTTGGCTAATTACACATCTTGTTATGTATTCATTAAATTAGACTGAGACATGAAAAGTGATTGTTATAATGCACACATACAAAAACTTGGACCTGTAGTTTGTTTTTGTTTTATCGTTCACAAATAACTGCAAAGCAGTATAATATCTTCAGTGTCAAGTGGTACACTCTTGGTTGCATGAGTGGTCAGTACTGACATATTTCAATGCTTGTGTAATTATTCCATTGAAAATTCAGTTGAAGCATAGGACCTGGTCAAAATCATGTTAACAAGCAAACCTGTTATGCAGCAAGTTAAGAAATAATATCATGCTTTGATTTTACTGTTTGTTCTATTGTTCAAGAAAATGTCCACTCTGTCATGTATTTTGTAAGTATTATTATACATCTGGTAAGATATTCATCTGAAATTTTCCAAATTAAAGAATAATATTTGCTAATTGTCTGGATTGTATTTATATATTGAACCAAAACTTAAACAGCATTTACTTTTCATCTTTAATATTACGTAAATTTAATATTTTTATGTAATTTAAAAAATCATATTTATATGCATGTATATAACAAATGTGTAAAGATAGCTTCCTAAGTAAATTAATTTCAAGTCTGGAGGACGTTTATGAAATGAAACACTATTTTGATAGGCACTTTCTACTGGTGGCATTATGTAGGCCTACTAATTTGTGTTGTTAACCTTAGTTCTGAAACGAGTCTGTTTATTCTTGTTAATCCAAATATTTCAATTACCTTGTGTTAGAATGTCTAATATCTTCCCTCATATTATGTTTTATCAGGCACTAATCTAGGATTTAAAAGTGATTTCTATATTCTAAGTAAAACAGGAGAAGTTTATACATACTGAGCATAGTGATCATTTGAACATGAGTAAATGTATGCATTATCCTATGTTTAGATTTAACACTGCATGCAAATGCAGCTAGGTTTGTACATGGGCTGTGTAAGGACAGTCTTAACCTAATGTTATTATATGCTAGCTAGATTAGTGCCTGATTTATAACTAGTGTTAAGCCATGAGTTTTTATATTTTATAATTTTTAATACATCACAGGTCCTAGTCTTGCACAATTTTTTTTTATAATTATCTATTATTCTGCTACTTTATAGAGACAGCGTAAAGAGTATTTTTTCCCTATTAATTCTCTTTCTCTTTAGGTTGGAATCCATGAACGAGGTCTATCGTGGGCATAAAATGGAGTACGACAAACTGACCACTAATTTATCCGACACGGCCGAAAGCATTGACAAGTGTGATGGGAAATCGTCCAGCTTGGAAGAACGATACCGGTTCTTCCAAGAAATGAGGGGGTATGTGAGAGACTTGGTTGAATGTCTAAATGAGAAGGTGGGTGCATATGCTATTTTGGGTGGATAGTTGTCTTAGTAGATGTGGGTGGGTTACTCTTAGTCTCTGCATTGACATTTTAATTTTTAATTTTTTTTTTTTTTTAACAACTCAAAATAAAAAGCTTGCTAATTTTGTTGCTGAACAGTTCAAAAATGCTTAGACATTATCTTATTGAGTAAATTAATTAAAAAAACGTTTGATATAATTTCATTTGGCTCCGAAGAGTTCAGAAATACTTAAAAAGGAACATATTTCAGAAAATAATTTTAAAACCTTCAATATAATTTTGTGTTTTATTTTGCTCTGAACAGTTTAGAAATGCTTAAACAGTAACATACTCAAGAATATAATATTTAAAAAGCCTTCAGTATAATTTTTTTGTCTTATATTTCATTCAGTTTTGTATAATTAAGTATGAACTGATAACAATGCAGGGGCCATGTTGTCAAAGGGAGGGTTTGCTTGTCATCCTTGTAGACTTTATTTTGTATTTATGTATAAATCTTCTAGGTTAATACATACTTGTATTTTCTTTTATAATGATAATTTTTATTGGTACTAGTGTAATCACAGTGTCCAATATCCAGAAATAAATATTTTTAAAAAGTACTTCCATTCTTCATAGTATTTAAGTAAACACTGTATTTTCTTTATTAAGTATCATAAAATAGTTGTGATTAGATAACCCATTTTATTTTCCATAACCCATTTCACTTTGTATAACCCATTATAAAATAAATGCGAAAAGTACATACTAAAAGACTTAAGCTAGCAGTTTGATCAATGTGATTGCTGTTAATATACATAAAAACTAAAATTAGTTGATGATTTGATCTTAGTGAGTAATAGAAAACATTCAACACTTGTTGAAAGGATAATATTTGACACAATACAGCAAGAATTTGTTGCATCCAATTTGGTCACTTTTTTTTTTTTTTTTTTTTTTTTTTTGTCTCTGAACCATTGCATGTAGTCACTGTCT
>JAUTBW010137128.1:0-13825 GCA_032361425.1 Peltospira smaragdina | reverse complement strand
ATTATATATATATATAAAAATTTAATTGAATAATAATGAAGTATTTTAGATGAATTTAAATTAAAATTATTACTCTAGGAATTTATAGTTCACCTTTTAAGATAACATATCCATTTATATTTGATTACAAACATTACTTTGTATAGTCATACAGTATCATTTTGCTAATAAAGTACATCATAAACACTGGTTTTCCAGTAAATATAAAAACTAGATCCATGTTTGTTTACCCTTTAAATCATTATTAGATTTTGTTTTTTCATGTAATGAATTTTTGGAATTTAAAATACATTAAAGTGTTATGCACTTTATTACTTTTAAAAACTTATCAAATATTACGATAAAAGTTGTTCAAATATAACAGCATGACCAGTTGAATATCGCCTTTTTGTGAAATTATTATCAGTCATGATTATTTCTCTTTAGTGTTAAATACTAAAATCATATATTTTAAAAATACCAAATCTTAATTATTGTAAGATATTCCCTTTTCAACTACTAAGCAATGTTGTGACAAATCAATTCACTGCTTAGGGTAAAATAATAAATATAATTTTAGTCATCTTTAGTTAACATTTGGAGCATTAGACTTTGAGATTTATTTTTGTCATACCACTGCACTGTAGATAATTATTTCTACATTATGAAAATAATATTCAATTTGAAACTGTAGCATTATAATTAAGAAAATGAGTAAAATGTTATCAAGTTGTTATTTTGTCTGTGAGCACATTACACCTGGTTAAACTATTTCTGTGTAAATAGCAACAGCATAAAAGCAGAAAATTAATGGTCTGCATTGCATTATAATAAAATTCTACACATTTAATACTTTCCGATACTTTTATAAAGATAATGCAAACTGGTCAAACTATGAAGAGCCGGTTTCTGCTGCCCAAATTACAAATACTTAGACTAAATATAAATTATATATTAATTACTAACTGTAATGAATACTTAAAAGTAGAGTAATAATACTAATATTCATCATATAATGCATATGCAAAAGCATGTGGATTTCATCAAATACAAATTGTGACCCAAAAATTATAAGGTTCTAAAGTGCATGTAATATCATTTTGAGAAAACGTCACTTGAAATTTCCAGCAGCGATATCCAAGTCATAGAAAGGTCTTTGCAATGTTTTTAATATAACAAATATGACTGAAAATACCACATTCTATGTAGATAAAAAAAACCCCAAAACCCAAAATGTTTAGCAAATGTGATGGATAACTCATTTCTGAAAAATTGCAACATAACCTTGTAATTCTTATGTTGCGAAAAATAATTTTATGTTGTAGCTCCAAAAACCATTGTAGTGGTGCATGTTGAAATGACTGTATGTTTGTGGTCGAAAAGTGGTGTCTGAAAATAAAACAGATGAGCAGAATCAAGCTGACACAAGAAAATATACACAAAGGGGCTTCCCAAACAAAACAAATGAAACTTCACATACACAACACACGCAGTAGCATTTATACACTAGGGAAAATGCAGCATGTGACACTAAAAGAGAGAGAGATAGGAAAGTTTAATTTAATGACACACTCAACACATTTTTATGTACGGTTATCTAGCGTCAGACACATGACAGAGTACACACTCATCCATGTGAAGACTGGTTAAAGTTAAGTTCATTTGTACACTTTATACACGGCAGATTCTTTGGCGACTGTCATGAAGACTTCTTCGGTTCAGGGTCGGGCTTCAGGATTGTGAAATTGATCAGGTATTCAGGGTATGCCTGTAATTATAAAAAGAATACAATGATTAGCCTACACTGATTTTTTTTTTTCTTTTGTATTGTTATTGTGGGTTTTTTTGGTGTATTTTAAAAACATTCCCCCACCGATGATGTTATAAAGTCCAAAAAAAGTCCAAATGGGTAGATGTAAGGCTACTATACCATAGTCTCTCTTGCTACAACAAATACAGACAGACAGAGAAGCAAGAGAGTAAGAGAAAAATATTTTTATTTTTAAACAATACACAACAACAAAAATTCTACTGTTATATGGCATCAGACTTATGATTAAGGACATTTATGATAGTGATAAAGGAAAACTGCACATACATAGACCCAATGTTTTTCCATGATCACGGAAAATGGACGGAATTCGCAGTATTCACACTTATTTATAGGTACAGTCATATTGTATTACGCCTGCGTAGCCAGAATAATCCTTAGCTAATCTCACACTGTTTCAGCAGTCAATTAACAAGTAGAATACAATAAATGGAGTTAACAATAAATGGTGTAAAATAGTTTAATTTTTTAATTCTAATACGATCTTTTAGCAATTAAGTATAATTCTTCTAAAACCATCCATAGGCATATCTGCTAAAACCAGTCTGGCTGAATCAACAGAATGTGATTTGAAGTGATTAAAATATAACAAATAATTAATTGAAATGATTAAAATATAACAAGCAATTAAGTATAATTCTTCTAAAACCATCCATAGGCATATCTGCTAAAACCAGTCTGGCTGAATCAACAGAATTTGATTTGAGGTGATTAAAATATAACAAATAATTATGTTGTTAAAATGGCAAGTAACAATAATTTCTGTAAGGATTAGGCTCATTCTCTTTATAGTAAAAAAAAAAAAAAAATGAACTTATTATAACCTAAAACAGAAATGAAACGGTATTTGTAAAAACGTGAAACAGAAAACATTTTCTGAAACGGAAAATCACTGTGTCTACATACGCAACAGCACATACCATAGCCTTTCTTACATCAGTCACAAAGCTAAGACTTCTAGAACATGCCCATGACTGACTTGGCAAAATTACACTGAATATTAAGCAGAGCCAATAAATTATCATATCAATTGATTATATGGCAAGTAACATTTAGAAACATTCTACAACCCCTGCATGGAGCACTGGCTGGAACGAGAAACAAGACCAACAAATTCTCATATTTACTGACTAGACAGCACATAATATTTAGTGTAATTCTAGAATTTGTAACTAGAACAAGAAATATCTCGACAGGATGTATAAAGGGATGTCTCACCTGTTCTCCTCTGTAGACAACGTATTCCGCGAATGCCAGACCACCACTGCTAGGGCGACCAATCACTGAATGATGCCCGGGGGGCGAGTGTGCCATCTTCATTGCACTGAACTGAAGAAATGACTTGCCCAGTGTGACACGGCCCAGCAGTAGTTGTCTATGCAAGAAAATACAATCACTGTTAAACACACACTGTCGCAGATTTACGGTCTTCATTTCTCTAAATATTGATTATAAATGTTTATACTTAAAAGCATACTGTCACAAATTTACAGGACGTCATTTTAGGATATACTGATTATAAATAGAAAGTATATTCATTTAAAATAATATACCTTGACAAAATATCAAAACTGAAACCACTGAACAATATTATCTGAATTGCCATTATTGTTTTATGATTTCTGGAATGTTTCTATTTATGAAATATATAATCAATAAACGAAATATAAAACCAGTCATCAGGAAAGGTTACTGATGTAATCTGTTGTAATCTATAATCCAGGGGTAGAAAAAAGAAAAAAAAAATCCCACATCCCCAAGAGATGTAACTTAGAAAAATTATTAGACTGCAGGAAAATTCACTAACCTCCATCAAATTAAATGTAGTTAACATTAACTCGAGACTGCATTTTAAAAATGTTACCTTCCCCCAGTGATTTAAATGTACCTTGGGTGAGGGGCAAGCAAAAGTGTAAAAGTAATAAATACTCTTACCTTTGACATATGTAGCAGGACCTGTCCTTGTGTGCAGGGCAGCCCGTACCACCTCCAATACCATACACATACTGGTTACTCTTTGAGGAATTCTCAGCAAAGTAAATACCTACAATCAAAGTAGGTTATTATTAGAGGTAGTCTAATACAAATGAACATTACACATCTCTACCATCTAATGTGAATAAATATTAATTATGTGGTTACAATGAAAATCTAAGGAATTCTTATATATAAATATCTATAAGCAATAAAAAGCAATACAAATTCAATCCAATATACCATTCAGATAAGATGAGCTTTAAAGAAAGAAGATATGGAAATACTCATTTTAAAGATAAATTGTAAAATTTCTAATACTTCAATTTCTGTATTTAGTTTTTACAAACTTAATTGTCCTAAACACGTCCTCGATGTTTGTGTGGAGTTCATCAATAAATAAGCAACACCATTTTTATTTTATTTTTATTTACAAAAAAGAATTCAGTAGTCAGAAGGTTAATAATGAACACATTCTAATTATTAAATTATTCAATTTCTCACACTCTAACTTGTCTGTCTAGTACAGAAATTATTTATTTTCTTCTACAAACTCACCTGCCCCAAACATACCCCCAATGTACTCGTGACGCTCGTCGAATCCCTTGTGAACGATGGCGTTGAGGAACGGAGACCCGTGGAAGAGCAGTCGTTCATTGGGGTGACCATGGTTCTCCTCACTCACCTCCTTCCGGCGGTGGCAGTACTTCTCCCACAGCCGCTTGTTTCGGATCTTCTGAATCTGAGGTGATAAAATAAATAAATGAATGAATGAATAAAGCTGGCAATAATTTTAAAATACACAATTTAATTTTACGACACACTTAGTTGTGTAAATGGTTATGTCAATATGTTGATTATCTATTCGTTCCTAAATGAGGAATGACCGAATTCACAATTGTTTGTGTATTTGTGTGGGATTCATATGTCCGTTTAATTTTTTTTGTGTTGTTTGTTGTGTGCTTTTTGGTTGTTTATTGTCAGACAAAAATAATGACATGCATATGTTTTACATAACAAAAACTGCTGGCAATAATATCATGGAATGGAAATATTTTTATTTTATTTCATGGAATGTTTAACAACATCCCAGGACAAAAACAGATAGGCTACTGGGTGCTGGTCATGGAAATGGAGTTAATTATTATAACGAATGAAAAATCATAAACCAGTGATGTACCAATGATAATAAAAGAGGGTTAAAATGGGGGGAAATCTCAGAAACCAATTAACATTAAGATTCCTGTCAGATAAAAACAACTGAACCCATGTAGATTTGCATGAGATAATTGTTTTAAAATAATTTATAATAACCACATTTAGACCGACTTAAAATGTGTACATAAAACATTACCAAACAAATTAACTGGTTTCCGTGAGTAGCTACCAAGCAATCTTGGAGATTTTTTAACTACTACTGAAAAATACAATAAGGTTTAACTTGGAAAATAAATCTGGATTCAATAAATTCATATGGTTAGCTTATCCAAATGGATTCTACTAAATATAACCAGTTTTAACCCTACTACCTGTATGCATTTGATATTAAGGTATTGATGTTTCACACTTACCTTACTAATTGCATATCTGTTGTATACACCACCCACACTGTCCTTGTGGTCTCGTATAGTACTCTGCATCTGAAGTAACAATTATTACAAGAAATAGTCAAACAACAACAACAACAACATAATAATAATAATTATTATTATTATTATTATTATTATTATTATTATTAATATTATTATTATTTAATGACACACTTATGTTATATCAGCATGAGAAACACTTTAATGAGAAAAATTATTAATGGCTCATTGACAGGGATCGATCTGAGATCAACTGCATGTCATGCTGGCGCTCTCACCACTAGGCTATCAACAGCCTAGTGGTGATTGTGCACGTCTGTCATGTGGTCAATCAGGGATCGATCCATGGCAGGTAGCCACTAGATTTTTTCTAATGAAAATGTTTCTGACGCCGATATAACTTATGTGTCCTTATTTTTAAAAAATACACTATTATTATTATTATTATTAATATTATTATTATCATCATCATTAGGTAACAGTTACACACACAGAACGAACCACCAATGTGATCATCAAACAAACTATAATTAACTTTTTCCAGTAGTACAAACTCACCTGTTCTTCCACAGAGATATATTCGGGGTCGTCTGGAGAGAGATCTATGAGAACTGTTCCAGAATTGGAGACACCGGCCACTAACTGAGGGCCTGTAAACAAAATTTGACAGTATTATTTTTATTTTTTAGTCTGTGGAACATTTTTATTATTTAAATATTTTCAACAGTTATTTAAATTGTGTTTACTGCATAAAAGGTGGAGAACTTGCATTTGATTCACTACATAGGCTTATCCAAATCATAACAAACATTTTCAAAGAGGTGCACAATTTTGGTTTTTATTGTGTAATGCATGCATTATATATATATATATATATATATATATATATATAATTTTCAGTAAAACAATAACAACAACAGCACCATTATAAAACAAAAACATTGGCAGACAAAGACCTGTCCATATTTCACAACACAAATATCAGCCTACCTTTTGAGGAAACAAGTTTCTCGACGCCCTTCAGAATCTTGTGCCTGTGTCCGTATGCGTTGATGCCGATGTCCTTGAGCTCTTCGTGCCCCATCTCAACGAGGATGTCCATCGTGATCTGTTCCCGCTCGAAGATGTCGCGCAGCTGGTCCAGCCCCACACTGCCCAGGAACGACATAACACTAACAGAGTCAAGGCCTCGCTCCCCCTCAGCCAGGGACCGCTCCATGGACGAGCCGTCACCCATATGAGAGGCGCTGGTAGCACCCAGTGCACTCAGGAAGCCGTCCGAGCTGCTGTTGAGCAGACTGCTGTGATGGGGAAATGGAAGGAATACAAATTAAATAATTGATGAATGGGAGAAACAGGTGGAGAAGAAGAAGAGAGGTGGTGGGAGGGAGATTGGTGAAGAAAAAGAAAGAAGTGAGGAGATAATGAGAAAAAAAAGAAACAGTGGTAGAAAGAGAGTACAGGAGAGAAAGAAAAATAGTATTAGAGAGAAAGAGAGAGTGAGTGAGTCTGGGAGGAAAGAAATATAAAGTGGAAATTAATATAAAATGGTAAAATAAAACCAGTTATTAAATATCTTGATAAAAGCGTGACTGCCCCAGAGTGGTTGACTCACTTGCTGGATGAGGAGCTGTTGCTGCCCACACTTGACGGCTGTGGCTTGGATATGCTCGGCGGCATGTGTGTCTGCGGCATCGCGTCCTGCAGCAGGGCTCGCACATCGTCCGCCTGGATACAGAGAGAGAAGTGTTTTATTTATCCTTCTGACTACTGCAAGCAAATTATTTCGCCCAACGTCACAAAAGCCGAATCAGCATTTGCTGATTGTAGTGTGTCCCCTTATTATGATTTTCCTACCATTTTGATATCGATGAAAGAAACCTGTTGCCACCACATGGGCTATTTTCTTTTATATAGTCCAATTTATCCCAGATACAGAGGTCTGTTGCATTTAAACACAGTATAAACGACATGCACCACTATCTAACAAAGCAGACACGATGTTCAGTGGCAACTGAAACAGCTTTCTTATACAGTGCATCAGATACCAGTAGCTGAACTACTTACCGTGGTGAGATCGAGAGCAGTTTGACCCTCCTGGTTCTTCATGGTGGGGTCAGCTCCGTGTGCCAGCTGAAAAAACAAATCAGAAACAAATTAGACATTCTTTAAGAGAGAAAGCCAGAGAGATAGAAAGAAAGAGAAATATATGTTGTTTTTTAAAAAGTAAATTAGTAAATAAATATGTAAAGAGATACGGAAATAAATCAGGTAAATTAAAAAAAAAAAAAAGTTTTATTTATTTATTAAATGACACTCAACACATGTTAAAGACATATTGGTATTGAAAAGAATTTTAAATACCTAGTAGCTCACTGACATGTATCGGTCTCAGATCAGCCATGTTTCAGGCAGGCACTAGGTCATCAAGTAAGCAAGTAAACCAAGAGGCAAATTGAAAAAATATATTTAATGATGCAGTCAACACACTTTTAATTAACAGTTACCGTATATACTTGCCTCTAAGTCGAATTATTTACCTCAGAATCTTTTGTATTTAGTAAGCAAGCCTCAAAAAAATAATTTAAAAATCTAACTTCTGAAATAGGCAAGTCTATGATTGTTTGGTTTGGTTCTTAATCATAATGTACAGTTAAATAGGTGGTCTAATGCCACAATAGTACTAATATCTGAATGATTTAGTTTGGGTAATAAAACATTTTTTAAACAGTGTGTTCTGTTTAAAGTTGTCAACAAGTCCTGCTTTACCAGCAGTCATCACAAACGCACCAGTTCTCCAATTCTGAGAACAGGCACAAACTAAATTAATTAAGCCATATAAGAGGTCAAAAAAAAAAATATGCACTTCACCACTTGTGAAGTTTTAGAAAATACAAAATGCAGACATCATGGTAAATGTTAAAACAACCCGGGCAAAATGATCTGTTTTTTATACTGCACAAGAATTGGTGGCTTAACTTCCTGCTCAGAACAAGTCTATGTGTGACCTCAATAACAATGGGAATCAGGCTGAAATAATGAATATTAATTACTTGTCATGTGCAGCAGAATACAGAGGTGTTCAGAATAGAATGGAGGAATTTCCAGTCACAATAGTAATGGAGACAGTGATGTTTATTGTTTATGAAACAAAGTTTTGTATACAACTCAATAATATGAATGTTTGTCATCACTTAGTAATGTCACAGTTAACTTCACAAAAACTTGGGGTCGACTTATAAGTGGGTCAAAGCAAAACATTTACTGCCAGAGAAAGAGGGGTCGACTTATAGGCGAAGATATATGGTATATTGGTGTTGGAATCATTTTAATTGGAAAAACCTTAGTGGCTACCTGACAGAGATGGCCTCAGATTGGCCATGTGTCAAGCAGGCACATTCAACACTTAGCTATCGAAGTGTCATAATATAAAAAAAAAACACTCTCACACCCAACACACCCACACTTACCAAGAGTGAACAGAGGTGAGTTCGTCCCTTCTGAGCGGCTTCGTGCAGTGGAGTGAATCCCCAGCGGTCCTGGGCGTTGACACACGTGTTGAACTTTATCAGCAGTCCAGCGATGTCCACATGCTGTCAGAGAAAAACAATACATTAATGGATATTTATCACAGAGACAGCGAGAGAGAAAAGTGTTTTATTTAATGACATATCAAACACATTTTATGAATGTTAGGGTGATTTTAGTTATAATTGGATTGTTGGGTTTTTGGGGGTATTTTTTCAGACCACTGAATTTATATAACTATAATATTATAAAATCTATATAATTATTTTAATTTTGTTGGTTGTTCTGGTGATTCGACAATCCAAAGTATAATTTGAAATTTTCATTAGCAAAAGTTATAACAGAACATTTAGTACTGTAGCATTTTGTATTATTCAAAATTGTACAATAACATCCTGGTAACAGACATAATTATTCAAATAATCAACCAATTTCGACAATTTATAGTCAAAAACAGGGAATATTTAGCACCATTTGCCTCTGGGAAATACTGATGTTCTGTACTGCATAAAGTGTGTATAAATCCAGAACTTACTCCATATGATGAGGCGTTGTGTAGTGGTATTAATCCTCCTTTGTCCTGTGCATTTACGTCTGCTCCATTTTCCAGGAGAAACTCAGCCACCTCTACATTATTATAGCCAGCTGAAACAAAAAACAAATAAATAAATGTTTAACGACATGCCTGCACATTTACAGCAACTAACAAATCTGCGCATAGTGATAAAAAGACACATAGCATCGAACAGACTAGGACTTATTTTTATATATATAAAAAAAATTATTATTATTAATAAAAAAAAATTTATCTTCTCTTTTTTAAAGAAAACAAAACATTTGCAATTTACATCAATTTTATTTTTAATAGTGATTCATCACTTTATCTCTTCATCATATGCAATTTGGAGTGCATGTTCACAAACCAACACAACTCCCAGAAAATACATTAAAAAACCCAAAAACAAATACAAATTTAAATAAACCCAAATACACAAGCAATAATCCACCAAAATTATATTAAAATGGTAACACTGTATATATATCTACGACAAACTTAAAATCAACAAACATGCTAGTATTACCAGCTAAATGTAATGGAGTTGAGTTTCTTCCTTGAGTGTCGCGACAGTTGATATTTTCGGTCGTTGATAGTTTCTGTACTCTGGCCAGGTTGCCTTTCTTTGCTGCTTCCAGTAGTGCGGAATCTCCTGATAGTGGTTAATAGAAAATGATACGAGATATATAGTTATGAACCATTCTGATAGTAAGGTATAAAATCCATTTCCAATTTGCAATATGTTTTACATAACCATCCAATATACAGAATCACACATACTATGATCTTTTTTAGAGCGATGTTGAGCACTGGGAAGAATGCAAAATATCTTGATGGGTCTACAAAGTAGAACCGATCAGACAACCTACCACATCATAAGCAGACACACATGGCAAAATGTCCATATAATATTTAACACATTCCCTTCTCACCCAACTTCAAATTATTATTTAGTATTCAGTGCCAAGAGATTGGCAAAACATGTTCTGCAACTTAGTAGTTTATATTAGGAGATATTAAGATAAAATTAATCATTTAATGAAAGTTTGGTGATAACAAAAGTTAATAATCTTTGGTACTTGCTAAACAGTACATTTAATCACCATAATGCAATTTTATTTGCAGAAGTGAGTGCTTCAGTTGCAATACTGCATGTTAATGTGACATAAATTTTGGTATATTTACAGTTCAGACCAATTTCTTTATTTGGAAACTTTTTAAATAATAAAAATGTAAATGAGTGATAAGTTTGATAAAATACAGTTCTTAAGTTTACATTATTTAATCAGGGATTTACTGTGACAATTAATGCAGCACTTAAGTGTTAAATGTACACTGTATAGAGCTAATTTAAATGTACCCCTCAAGAGATCTGCCACATCTTGGTCTCCTTCCTTCACCAGGTCTATTGGGGTGTGGCCGTCACGGTTCTTCTTGTTTGGGTCGGCACCATGCTGATAATAATAATAATAATAATAATAATAATAATAATAATAATAATAATAATAATAACAACAACAATATAATGTTATTGATAGTAATAATATATATAATAATTAAAAAAATAAAAATAATAATAACATCAATAATCAATTGTTACAACATCAATAATATAGATAATTTTAAAATAATAACAATAAAATTAATACAATATATAAACCAATAATAAAAATAATATCAATAATAATAAAATAAAATAAAAATAATAATATTTTAATTTTTAAATTAAAAATAAATAAAAATAACAACAGTATAGTACCAAGAATTAAACTGTTGAAATCAAAAGAAAGCTAGACTCACCTTAATAAGTAATTTACAGATTTCAAATTTGCCTTTTGAAGCAGCTTCATGGAGAGGTGTGAATTTCCACAGGTCAGCTACATTGACACAAGCGCCATGCTAAATGAAGAAAAAAAGATGATATTAATAACATAAAGCAAAAAAAAAAATTAATAATAAAACTTTAAAAATATGTTCCAAATATTTTGAAATTTGAAAAAACTAAATTTTATAATGAAATTCTATGTTCACCTAATAACCATCTCACTGCTCTAAGCAGAAAATTAAAATGTGAAAATATATTTATTTTACTTTATAATTTTTATTGAAATAACTGTAAAACTTACCTTGATAAGTAATTCTGTGACTTCAAAATGTCCGTATGAGCAAGCATTGTGTAGTGGAACAAGACCTCTGCAAAACATGACATTAAAAATTAAGGTTACTGATAAGCTAACCAATAAAACAAAATTAAAGGATAACATTCAAAATAATTATACAGATATGCTTATAACTAATAAAAGTAGAAAGAAATTTTTCATATTTATTTAAATTTTAACAACAACAACAGGACACAGTATTTAAATATCCTGCATAACCGAATGTTCATTCATGTGGTTTTTACTTAGGTAACCTATTGTTTGATAACGCAAATTATAGTTGTGAAATTGATGGGTTACGTAACAGGTTGCATGATACTTTCATTTAAAACAACAGAAAATTATAACAGTCGTAGCAGCGGTTCAAGTACAATTTGTTAAAATATTAATTTCATTTGTGAAGGACGTGGATAGAGTGTGTTGTTTTTCTTAACATTACATTTTATCACATGACTGACAGACCGTTCACCTAAATTAAATTTTTCCTAACGATGTTCCTTGCAATAACAATCACAAAAATAAAAGGTGTTAAAAGTCCCCAACAATACAAACAAGAATAAGAATACAAAATAATATTTATAAAAAAGTTCAGTGCCTGTCTCTCACCCTTTATCTTTGGCGTGTACATCAGCACCCTGCTGGAGTAGGTACTCAACAACAGCCACACGGTTGTAGCCGGCTGCAAAGTGCAGTGGCGTGGAGTGGCGGCCGTCAACATCGCGGCAGTTGACAGCATGTGGATTCGATGTTGTCAGCTTCTGTAAACAGAAAAAGAAAAAATTTAATATGTAAATGCAATGTGTAAGTAGCTTATACAGGTCCTAGGATTTATTAGTACTACCAGTAGTAGTAGTAGTGCCAGTAGCAACAGCAATAATATTAATAATAATAATAATAATAATAATAATAATAAAAATAATAATAATTTTTTAATTAATATTATAAATAGCATTAATTCCTATTTATATGCAAACATCCAAGGTTAAAGCCCAGTATCACTGGTGAGCTTTAACGGAAATAAAAACAACTGGTATTCAAAGACGCATTTATTAATGGTGTTATCAGTGTTGGAAATTACTGTAAATCAGGAAATATTAGCGACATTAAAATTTAGCTATCTCCACACCAGTCACATACTAGGGACAGAAAACTTTAGCGAGATCAAAGTTTTTATTTATTTGTTGTTGTTTTTTAATATTAAAAAAAAAACATAAACAACTGAATAGCGAGACGGATCCTTTTTTTTTTTGTTTTTTTTTTTTTTGGTTTTATGCATATTTCCGGGCACTGATTTATCCCTGGATATGGATAATGGAGCTTTACTTCGCTGTAAGTTGATTGTCTTTGAGTTTATTTATTTATATTAGCATTAGTGAGAAATGATGTTGCTATAATAATTTACACCTCATGTGATCTCATCAACTAATTGCCATCAACTTGTTTCAAATCATCGATGTTTATTGTCACAGTAATGAAACACTCTCTCACACCTGTCACCCAAGTTTAGAGTAGTACCCTAACACTCTGTGTTGGAGCTTGTGACAGTCGTGGTCATTGATGCATGCGAAGTATTTATTACTAAACAAATTTCTGGTTCCTACAAAATTCTAGCTCTTATATTTAATGACACATTTATTAGCACTTATTGTGATTTAAGGGAAGTATTGAATTCGTTTAGTAAGATTTCTCATCGAAAATAGGAACTTTAAAAAAGATTACATTATGAACCTCATTACATTTCAGAAATGATCACTGAACATGATGAAATATACTTGTGTAATTTTCAGATTTTGTTTAATTTAAGTTTATATTTAGCATCATGAAATGTTAGCATTTTTTACTGAATCGCTAAATTTGCTAATATGTTATGCTTGCTAACATTTCCTGATTTACAGTATCTAATTAGAAAAAACATGTGGCTACCTGACAGGAATCGATCTCAGATTGACTACGTGTCAAGTGGGCACATGCAGTACTAGGCTGTTGAGGCATTTTAACACAGAACCAGTCTCACCTTGACCATCTCCATATCTCCAGCTTTAGCAGCCTCCAGCAGCTGATAGTCGACATCAGTACCACCAGCAGGAGGGTCCTCTGAAAAACAAACAAACCCCACTACCATCAGATTACATCTAAACCGAGAGAGAGAGAGAGAGAGAGAGAGAGAGAGAGAGAGAGAGAGAGAGAGAGAGAGAGAGAGAGAGAGAGA
>JAUTBW010137017.1:0-13837 GCA_032361425.1 Peltospira smaragdina | reverse complement strand
TGACTAAATCTGAAAGAGTCTCACTTAGCTCGCAATGGGATCCTTTGCATTTTGAATCCAAATGATTTGCTCTCAGCTGTGCTGGCTCTTCATGTCAGCAGACCATGTGACCCGAGACTTTAAAAACAGACTCCATGCTCACAGGAATACAGCTTATTTATTCCATGTGCATGCAACATGCACTAAATGCTTGGGATCTGGTCAAGTGAGATATAGTGAGAGGGAGGGAAGGAGAGAGAGAGGGGAGAGAGAGAGGGGAGTGAGAGAGAGAGAGAGAAAAAGAGAGAGAGAAAGAGACAGAGAGAGACAGACAGAAAACGAGAGACAGAGAGAGAAAGAAAAAGAGCAAGAAAGAGAGAGAGTGAGAGAGAAAGAGAGGGAGAGAGAAAGAGACCGAGGTGGAATGTATATATATTCCAGGCACTCTTTTATCAGTTAAAATTTGTACAATGGAGGGATATAATTATGTAGTTAAAGTAATACATTTCTTCTAATGTTGAATTTTATTAACTGATTTTTAAAATGTATATATTCATGGCATCATCATCATCATCATCACCATCATCATAATTTCTTATTTACCCTTTTTATATTTAATGAATATAACTCCTAAACTAATTATTTAAATGAATACTGAATATTTAGCAATGAATTAATTCACTAAAATATGAGCTAATTGTCAACTAATTTAACATCTGGTTACATCTGTATGATAACTACATATTTAACTACCCATATTCTTTGATCAGAAACACAATCTAGCACATTGATAAAATGTCAAGAGTTCTTATGAGCCACCTCATGATATTTCATGTTCCGTAAAATGTGCAATATGGCGTCCCACATTGCACATTGAGGCACACAGTGTTAAAACCATCACAGGCGAGCTTTCGTGATGGGGTCAATTTAATTCCTCTCAGGTGTAGGAAGTGTGGAAATAAACAGATCTCAGAGAGGTGAGACCAAGCAGCCTGCTGTAAAATTACCTTCCGGCTCCGAGTAATTAGTGGCTGTCCAAAGACTGAACACATTAAGATGATGAGAGTTTATCGCTGGTATAAAATCTGACAGCTAATTGTAGCATCTCTGTTACTATTTTGTGTATATTTATAAAGGAAACAAAAGCTGTAAGTTAAAAGAGGCTATTTGAAGATTTTGCCAATTGCACTGATAAGAGTTTATAACTGTTATAAAACATGACAGCTAATTGTAGCATCTCTTTGACTAATCTCTGTATAATTATAGGAAGGGAGGAAGTGTTTATTTAATGTCACACTCAACACATTGTTGTATATTTATATGGCATCAGACATTTGGTTAAGGACCATATAGATAGTTAGAGAGGAAACCTGCTGCATGGGCTACTCTTTCCGAATAGCAGCAAAGGATCTTTTATATGCACTATCCCATCTTATAATTATAGATGAAACAATGGATTACCAGCAAGTTATTTTTATATGCACCATCCTATATACAGATTAGCACATACCATGGCAATTGTTACATCAGTTTTAGAACACAGACTGGAATGACAAGTAGCTTAACAAGTCTATCACTACAAGTCTACCACTAGAGCAGCTGCTGCCTGATTTAAACCAGCCTAGGTAACATATTTTCATGACCATCTTTCTGGTATGACTTCAGACATGCAGGCACACAACCTCTGGCAAGGCCAGTGATTTAAGGATGTCATATGAGTAGGCTATTAATTAAAGATTATACATACAAAATGTGGGAATACAGGCCATGACGATCAGTCAGCTTGTTGTTTGTTTATATCTTGGGATGTAAAATAAGTTCAAAGCACTCACCTGCAAAAAAGAAAATGAAAAACACATTATAATAATTTTATACACTGATTATAAATTAGAAATATAACAAAGCTGGGTAGAAATATGAATCATTTAGTTAAATTAAAATTACATTTATACCCTTTGAAAGTAAAAGAAAACTCATGGATATGCAAATAATTCTTTTTTTTATTTTAAATTAGGTCAATATACCCAACTTTAAATATTGCTGTTTTTTTTTTTTTTTTTTTTTTTTTTTAAATATGCTTTGCTGTTGCTGCATTGTTGGTTTTTGTTGTTGTTATCCTCATCCTCATCCTCATTCTCATCATCATCATCATCATCATCATCATCATCATCATCATAATGTTATCTTAAATATGGCTGTCTACAACATTTCATCATTTCCTGTCATGTGACCTGTCACAGAAAAGAGTTCCAATCAGATAAGAACTGCATAACTTGAAGCTGATCTTCATACCATTACGTTTTATCACACACAAACATGTACGCTGTCATAAATCATAAATATTTCCCAGACAAGACAAATGGTGCAATAATTTCCTGCTTCATGTTAGAAGTAGTGCAGCAGAAAGGTTAATAGCTTGCAGTAAATAAATAAAGGAAACAATTTAGCAAAAATGCCTCTAATGATAATATGCATATTTAGTGTTTTTGTCAAAGTTGTTATTTTGATTATCAGTTGCAGGCTCGATTCAGATAAGTATTTTGTTTTGTTTCTTGTATTTTGTAGTTTTCTCTATGAAAGACTTATGGGTCAAAATATTTGTTATCATACTAAACAGCATTCTTTTTAATTTTTCATGTTTTTTTTATGTTGTATATCCGTATTTTTTACAAGCTTTGTCAAAAGTGATCTAACTGCAAAGATTTTCATATTTTTTCAAAATGTTATTTCTTAAAATAAGCCAACTGTGTGAATATATGTACATACTATGGAATGTGAGTGAACTACAAAGGTATATATCTATACAGAAAATAAATTACTAGATTTTTACATTAGCCATTTGCAAAGATATATCTACACTAAAAAGTGTGTCATAGGTTTTAGTTCAACTTAACAAAAACAAGTTTATAATCCAAATTTCTAAAGCATAACTTTGCACAAGGTATGCTTGAATACTGTTGGTACAAACTACAAGACAACTGCACGTCTGAATAATGTTGTGTAAACCTCAAAACATAACAATGCTTGAATACAATATTGCTTTAAGTTCCAAGACAAAAACATGCTTGAATACTGTAGGTAGAAGTTCCAAGACAACTGCATGCTTGAATACTGTTGTTACAAATATAAAGACAAAAAGCAGCTTGAACAGTTTTACAAACTTCAAGACAACTGAATTCTTGGATACTGTTGGTACAAACTTTTAAAAATTATTATTAAATGATGCACTCAACACATTTTTATCAATGGTCATATAGGTGTCAGAATCATTTCAATTAGATAAAAATACTACTGGCTACCTGACAGGGATTGATCTCAGACTGACTGCATGTCAAGCAGGTGCTTTCACCACTAGGCATACAAGCTTCAAGACAACAGCATGCCTGACAGAACAAAAATCTTCAAGACAAGGGTGCTAATACTGCATTGTTTGGCACCAACAGAGCATTGCTTGCAGGAACTGAACACCAGGCATAATATGCTGCCATTCTAGTGTTGGTTTTGTCAGTTATTGTTGCAGGTAACAAAAGCCCTCTCTGTTTGTTAGTCTAGCACATAGGCTGCATGACTGCATCATTTGAATAAACAGTCAGCATTCTTAACATGGGGTAATAGCTTGTTAGTTTATCAAGTTGAAAAACAGACACTTTTTTTTTTCTTCTCAAAACTAATGACGTTAAAAAAATTAATCCAAGATACATTTAGTTTTTTTTAATATTTATTACCAAAATTATGATGCTAGTTAAACTTGATTAGAAATGTGGAATAAATTATTCAGAAACTGTTTAGCCATCTATAACATTTGCATAGCAAATTGCAATGAGATATTGAACAAAGTGTTTTATTACATGTTTTAAGAACATTTAGTACATCACTTAACTCCATTTTTTTATTTGATAGGGGATATCGTCTAATTGACATGTTTAGGTGAATGAACACTGAGACACATAGAATCGAGGTATTCATCTGCTTATCCACCATCAATTAAATGATATCCTCTGAAGAAGAAAAAAATATGGAAACTGGTGATCTCCATTGTAAAATACCTTTTATCATTGAGGATTAAAAAGTAACTAAACTTTAAAAAGTAAAAAATTACTGTAATAATAATGCAGTTTTGCATTCAAATATTTTAAAAGTGCGTTCACTCATGGTGCAGTGGGTCGACGGATCGATCCCACATGCTGGACCAACTGGGCTATGCCTCATTCCAGCCAGTGCCCCACGATTTTGTATATCAAAGGCCGTGGTATGTGCTATCCTGTCTATGAGATAGTGCATAATAAAGATCCTTTGCTGCTAATTAGATTGAACCACTTGTGATTAACTAATCAAAACACTCAATTGTTTACAGGTATTTTAGTCTTAAATGTATCCACTGGGTGAAATAATGTTGTAAACAAAATTACAAATTTTTTCTACCAAAAGACAGCTGTTTGATTACCAAGAAAGGACTAATGTCAACAGAAATTTGAAAATGATAAAGATACCCTATCATAAATTAAAAAAATTGCCTTACTGCCACATGGAATGGATCTAACCCATGCTTATAAACCTTAAAGTCTAGACTTAATGATATCAAACTTTAATATCATGGGAAACCTTATAAATCTTTAGAGTTTAATGTAACACTATTTGAATGGTGTTAAAGTCTGAAATATATGTCTAGAATTAACCTTTTTTTTTATAAGCACAGGGCCTAATGAGCAACTGCAGTAAACACAGATGCACTACCACTGAGCTAGTTGCTGCTAGCCAGGAATGCTGTACATTAGAATTACAGCAAACCCCCTCCAGAAGCTGAGGCGCTGGCAGCTTGTGGAATACAGAGAACTGTTATGTCACACATTATTGAGAAAATCCCAGTTTGACGAATCTCGGCAGCCTCAGGTGCGAAATGCTACCAATGTCGGCCATCTTGTTAGCTCAGAGATCTTTCATCATAATCTCACTTCTCAACAATCTGCATTGCTTCTCAGCAATGTTCATAGTATTGAAAACATACCTCAAGGCAGGAGGGTATCGGTTCCTATGTCTTGTTACTGTGTGGTGGAAGTTGCAGTGGATATACAGAATGTGAGGGGAAAAGAGGGTGATTGATATATCCAGACATATAAATTTGATCATGTTATGCAGTCACTGTATAAAACTGGATGTAATATAGGTGGGGATTGGTAAAAATATAATAAGAATTTAGTCTTCTTTTTTTATTTTGTATTAATGCATCTACAGGGATATCTCCCATTTCAACCAGTACTCATGTGCTAAGCTCGTATATCACACTGATGTGCTCTGCCCTTGTGTTATTTGCATGTGCTATGCCTGTGTAATATACTATATAATATAATATGCTATGCACTCATGTTATTTTCATATATTATGCTGATAAGCTGTACCCTTGTATTATGCTCATGTGCTATGCCCATATATTATACTGATATGCTACGCCCTTGCATTATTCTCATGTGCTATGCCCATATATTATACTGATATGCTATGCCCTTGCATTATTTTCATGTGCTATGCTCACATATTACACTGATATGCTGTGCCCTTGTGTTATTCTCATGTGCTATGCTCACATGTTACACTGATATGCTATGCCCTTGCATTATTCTCATGTGCTATACTCACATATTTCACTGATATGCTGTGCCCTTGCATTATTCTCATGTGCTATGCTCACATATTACACTGATATGCTGTGCTCTTGCATTATTCTCATGTGCTATGCTCACATATTTCACTGATAAGCTGTGCCCTTGTGTTATTCTCATGTGCTATGCTCACATATTTCACCGATATGCTGTGCCCTTGCATTATTCTCATGTGCTATGCTCACATATTACACTGATAAGCTGTGCCCTTGCATTATTCTCATGTGCTATGCTCACATATTACACTGATATGCTGTGCTATGTGTTATTCTCATGTGCTATATTCACATATTTCACTGATATGCTGTGCTATGTGTTATTCTCATGTGCTATGCTCACATATTTCACTGATATGCTATGCCCTTGCATTATTCTCATGTGCTATACTCACATATTACACTGATATGCTGTGCTGTGTTATTCTCATGTGCTATGCTCACATATTACACTGATATGCTGTGCCCTTGCATTATTCTCATGTGCTATACTCACATATTTCACTGATATGCTGTGCTGTGTTATTTGGTTTCTTGCCACATTGGTGCTGACAACAAATCTCAAAACAAATCAAACCAACTGCTTTAAAGTAACAGACTTGATTTTTAAAAGATTTTAATCGTAAATTATTCTTTTTTCCTATTCTTTTTTGGTGAAATGATAACACATTTTATCTAAAGAGCAGAAAGCGATATGGGTTTTCTCTTAAAAGCTACATACCAGGCTGGAATCACTTTCAAACTCTTATCTCTTACATCATCCCAGCTTGAGAAAAAACCTATTGCACTTTTCAATAAACAACAAGAGCAGATCTAACATAGCAGGTGTTGAGGGCAGAATAATGAAGATTTAGGGAGGGGTGGGGGTGCATGTTGGTTGTAACTGCTTTTAAAGGGGCATTTAGTCTTCACACAAACATATGCACAGACACAAACACATGCATGCATGCCCTCACACATAAAAAAAACACATGCCTGCACACATACACACACTTCTGGAAAGAATTGCACTGATTTATGCCACTAAACCTAAAAAGATAATATCTTTAAAATATGAATAAATGGATGAATAAATGAATAAATAAATAAATAAATAAATAAATAAATAAATAAATAAATAAATAAATAAATAAATAAATAAATAAATAAATAACCAAAACAACAGCAAACAGACAAATATATAAATAAATAAAGAATGTAAAACAATAAAAAAAAGAATTGTCTTTTTTTTATCAGTGGTGTCACCTAGATGCAATAATGCTTGCATTACAAGACATGAAGACTTTAACCTGCCATGAACCCAGAACCAGACAGACAGAACATGACAAATGCTAAATGCTCTTTCAGTGGCTATCACCAATATTGGCTCACTGAAATAAGATTACTTTCTAAACACCTAATCCTGTTTCATCAATGAGATTTGAAACACATTAGCTGGCTTTTGTCATGCAATATTCATGAATCACTGTGTAAAAATGTGTCACAAATTCGGATCCAATAACACTGAGCAATTTGTCAACTATAAAACAAAAGTTTTTAGTGTTTTTATTATTTTTTATTTGAACTAAATTGTCACACACTTGATACTGGACTAATGCTGTCAGATATATTCTACAACACGTCAGCTGAAACTTTTTATTATTATTTTTTTTTTAATGAAATAATATTATATTATAAATATATTGATTGAAAGATGATGCCATTATACTTTGTTATCTCAATTGTGTAATACCAGTAGAAAAGAATTATGTCATGATTAGTTCCTTTGGTATAATACTTTACAATAGCTCTAGTTTTCTACAAAACATTTATAATATGGTGGTCAGATGTTCATGGTTACAGTTTTTAGGCTTGAGCCATCAAATAATAAAATAATTACAGAGATTTTTCATATCTATTGACCTTACTGCAAGTAATATTTAGAATCGTTCTAGAAATGATTCCACAAACCACCTTGGCATAATGCATTACCAATAAGACATAATTATTTAATATTTTCTATCAATTAGTTAGAAAGTTGGCAGACAGTCTAGATAGGTAAACTTGCATATTCAGAGGTAAACTTGCATATTCAGAGCAAGACTGTTTTGACCACACACATCAGGAGCCTGAGCTGTCTGTCCAGGACAGGAAGTTAGTAGTTAGTTGTGACTGTGTTATAGGTTAGTGAGAAAGAAGAGGGTGTAGTAGATTTAAGTCTTAGATAGTTGGGAGCCGGTACCTGGATATGATCCCAGCACCTACCAGCCTTATTTTTTTGACCAACAGCTTAAACCATTACACTATGGAAGCTGGCTGGCAGACAGTCTATATATTTTTATGGTAATACATGTCCAATTAATTGGAGATTTAGCAGACTATCTGCATGTCTTCTATTTTCTATATTTCCATTTAGAAATTTGGCAGATTGTCTACAACAAGTCTGATTTGCACAAGCAACCTTGACATAATGTTTTACCATCAGGTCATATCTGTCCTCTATCTCCTTTTTTATTTGTTACTTTCACATTTAACAGTTAAGTCTTCACCAGATCTGATTCCACAACCTACACAACCTCAGCATAAAGCTTTATCAATAAGCCATAACCCTGTCTTGACTATCACCAAGCACATAAAGATTGCCATAATTATGCCAAAACAATAGTCTGTTCAGTTCATCACCAAACACTAGTACATGCAATTTGCATCTCTGCCAGTGATTATTGTCTCATAAAACTGTTGTTTCCAAATTTGCTGGCTTGTAAAGGAACCACCGAAATGGCTTTAGAACAGAGTTCCAGAACAGAGTTGGTAGATTCACAGGTGTGAGAACAATACCTGTAAACTGCAATATATCATCTCCACTAAATGCTGTGATGTATTGCTACAGAATTCCTAGGTTGGTTTCGTCTCACTGAATTTTGCCCATTAGAACGTTAGCATGAACAGCAAGTTATGAGCTGAAGACATTTACAAAACGGAAATAGATATATTACTAGTTGAGGTATTTTGTTTACAGGTTTCTTTGTTTAGAGTAAAATGTTAAATAAATTTGTGATACTTTTAATATTCATATCCATGTTTATTTTTGTGAAAATATTGGTCTATTCTGACAAATCATTTATATTTTAATGTTAATACTTTTTTTTTAAATATATTATATACATTGTTATTGTCAGTTATATTAAGGGGTGGATGCTATTGTTTCCAAAGATTCAGGCATAGACCATGGGACAAAATGTTGATGTCATTGGACAGGTCTCAAGAAGTCTCACATACCTGGTGTTCAGAAAATGGTAAATGACTGTATAACATGATTTAATAGTTATTAAAAGACTGACATTTCACACTAATAGCCTTAAAATTATCATAATAATTTCAAATTTTATGGACCCACCAATCACTACATTAATCATTTTGTCTTATTTACTTTGTACTTCATTTATTACAAGTTATACATAATTAATCCCATTGTGTTCTCTTATCTTTATCACAGACAGTTCATCTGCTGTTGAAATTATCTAAAATTAGCACAATGTCCCTCGTGCCACCCAACATATGGCGGTGTAGGACAATTAGTGACCATTGATACTGTCCCAAGAACTCTCTTCAGTTGTCAATGACCAGTGTGTTACCACCTACTATTGCTCCATAGATTTTGGAGCACCCCAGCTGTTCTGCCTGTTATCTGACTGAAAACTGCAGCTAGCTGAATTAAAGACCCATAGACAAGATCAGAGCATGAACAGGGTGGTGAAACCATTAGCAACTGACATGCTTATCTGTAATAATGACGAGAATTTTGTGTTAAATCATCGTTAAGACACATTTGTCACTGCTTCATCAAACATTCAATTACACTGTTATGACTGGACATATCGTGTTCTTGTGAACATGTTAAGAGCAAATCAGCTTATCGATGTTTTAAATATCTGGGGGATTAAGTGACAAATTTGGAAATTCTAATGTCCATTTGGTACATGATTAAGCACTTTTGATCTTCTCTGAAGTATTGACCAAATGTCGTATGCACATATGTAGCATTTTGAGAGAATTACAAAATAAGTATATATTATTTTTCATTCAAGAAAAAAGGAAGTTTTATTTAATGATACGTTTGAATTATGGTTGTATGGTGTTAGACAGATGGTAGGACCTCTTAGATAATAAAAGAGGAAACCTGCTGCTATGCTTCATGGGTTTTTCTTGCCAATTAAAATATTCTTACCAATACATATTAAAAAAAAATCTCACTGCTAATCAAGAGCTGCAAATTTCTTTTGTCATCTGAACACCCAATAGTCCATTTATTTTTGTGCTGGGGTGTCATTAAACATTCATTCATTCTGAATGATCCTTAACAATATGTCTAATGCAATATAGCCTAATCATAATTAACTGCCCTTTACATTACCTGCTATATGAATGATCCTTAACAATATGTCTAATGCAATATAGCCTAATCATAATTAATTGCCCTTTACATTACCTGCTATATGAATGATCCTTAACAATGTCTGATGTAATACAGCCTAATCATAATTAATTGCCCTTTACATTACCTGCTATATGAATGATCCTTAAAAATATGTCTGATGTAATATAGCCTAGTCATAATTAACTGCCCTTTACATTACCTGCTATATGAATGATCCTTAACAATATGTCTAATGTAATACAGCCTAATCATAATTAATTGCCCTTTACATTACCTGCTATATGAAAGATCCTTAACAATATGTCTGATGTAATACAGCCTAACAATAATTAATTGCCCTTTACATTACCTGCTATATGATATTCATTGCATCAATACATCTTCAGTAATTTTGATGCAGTCACATAAATAATTAAGATATAACTCAAAAAATAAAATGTCAGTTTGATACTCTATCTTTAAAATAGGTTAAAATTCACTAAATAAATTTTAGTCACTATTAATTTTTTATTAAGTCTGGTTGATATTATTTATGGTTCTTTTATACATATCTTTTTTTTATTTTTTTATCAGCTTTGGTTTATTTTGGATTTCACAGATGGTTGGCAAATTGTTAATGTATTACTGAAGAACAAATGGATAAACTTGACAGCATAATTACTGGGGATTTTTTAGTTCCAAATGTGTTGACATGGGATCAACCCAATTATGTCCCTTTAATTTGAGCTCTTCAGACAATCAGCTCAACCAATCAGATTAATTTATATAGCCACATTTAGAAACATGGCAGGCATAACTGAGAATGTGTCACAAAATCATTTAACTTTTCATTAAAAAACAAAGCCCATGATGAATTTCAGTTAAATCTTTGAGCTGAAAAATCCAGGCAGTACTTAAAAGACTAACTGATGGATCCATATTAACAAAGCTTAATAATAAATCATTTGTTTAATTCATTAACAAAATAATAATACCTCTTTGTCTCAAGACATCAATGATTAACTGTCATAAAACTGTATCATTTTCATTTTTAAAATTGGTTTTGTTTTGACCTCCTTTGAATATAATTTCACCCATCTGAAAAGGAGCTCCCTAGCAATTTTGGCTGTCACCACAAATACCCACTTTCACTGACAGCCCCCAATACAAACTGTGCTAATAATACTAATCATCAGTTTGCCAGACTTACAGGTAGCGGAGAGAATTAAACCGATGACAGCCGGGCAACAATGTCATGTGCATGTCAGAGGGGGACATGCACCCAATTGATTGCTTCTCAAACAATGACAGTGGGAAATACATAGGAAGAAAAAAAAATGGAAGAAAGAGAAGAAAAAACCTCAATGACCAGAAAATAACCTTGGTGTAAACAGTGGCGATAATGGGGTCTAATCTTAAGATCAGAGCTGCTTGATGAAATGGGGATTCACTTGATGAAGTACCCAATAATTACACAGCCCAGCATGGCAGTTGTCCCCCTGTCTCACCTCTGACCTTTGGGTGTTTCAGACCTAAAGACACCATTGTGAGGGGAAATATGTCCCAGAGTGCCATGAAATTCACAAGTCTGGAGGGTGGTCATAAGAAAGTTATAGATGTCTCTTTTCATAGCTACTTTTATGTTGGTGTTTATTTGTTGTTGGTGGTGTTGTTCAGGTGTGTGTATTTTGTTGTTGTTGTTTTTTAATTAAAGGTGAGCACAAAAACCTGAGTCCAGTGCCTTTTAACCATTTTTTTATTTGAATTAAAAATTAACATGTTATTAATAACAGAACAACAAAGAAAAACAAGAGAGAGAGAGAAAAGGAAATGTTTCATTTAATGACACACACAACACATTTTTATTTATGGTTATACAGTATTAGAAATATGGTGAAGGACCATGGGTTATTACTAAGCAGCAATCAATCTTTTATATGCACCATCCCACAAGCAGAACAGCACATGCTATAGCCTTTGTTATACCAGTTGTGGAGCACTGGCTGGAATGAAACATAGCACCATGAGCAAACGATCTACCTCAAAAAATCACAATGACAATAAAGGATGAAAAGGTGAGAAACTCTCTTATTTTTCACTCCAGTGAACAAATGCTGTTATTTTCCTTATTTCCAACCATAACCACCCATGCGCCATTCTTATCTTTCGTTTGGAAATCAAATCAAGAGGAGCAGGACATAGCTCAGTGGTAAGCACGTTCGCTCATGGTGCGATAGGTCTTCAGATCGATCCCACATGTGCTATCCTGTCTATGGGATAGTGCATATAAAAGATTCCTTGCTGCTAATCAGAAAGAGTAGCCCATGAAGTGGTGGCAGCGAGTTTCCTCTCTAACTATATGCATTGTCCTTAACCATATGTCTGACGCTATATAACCGTACACCAATGTGTTGAATGCGTTGTTAAATAAACATTTTCTTCCTTTCTTCCTTCAAATCAAGATGTTTTATGTGCATATTCAGAACAAGCTGTTGTATGACAACTGCAACAGTCACATTTATCCCTTTGTTACTAACAGCCAATATTTTCTTTTATGCTGAGATGTCATTAAACATTCATTAGTGCCTTCATTCATTCATGCATTCATCTATCCATTCATCCTTTCCTATTGCAGATTGATTTGTTCCAAAAACAAAAAAAGTTATTCCTTGCATCTTCCACCTGTAATCTCTGCACACACTGGTGCTACTGCCTCATGTGGACAAAGTGTTCAGCTTTACAAACATTGTAATATCTGTGTGTGAACTTGATCCACCACAGAAAGCTGATTATGGTGATGTAACACTACAAAAGTACTTGTATAAACCACATAACAACTTCCTGAAGAAAGAAGCAAACAAAGGCCGTGTTGATAGAAGGTCTTAACGAGATTTGTCATATAGATTCAGATTAGTGTGTAATGTGTATAGGCGTGAGGGATTTATTTATGTTCTCACCAAGGTGATTTGTTGCGACAATTGCGAAGCTCTCTTAATCTTATTAATCTGAACTTTAAGTTAAAGAGGAAGAGATGACAAAAGTTTTTGTCTGTGTGTGTTTTGTATACATACAACTGCAGTGTGGGAATTGTTTTATTTAACTGATTTGAAAGGGTTTACTGGTATTTTCATCTACATATTCAAAGAATTATTTTAGTTACAAGTAAAAGCAAACAGTGATGAAAGAATTACATCCACTGATTGGTTTATTTCCTTATGCTAGCATTTATCAATTCCTCGAACCATTCCACATCCATATAATATTTCAGCCACAATTTATCAATTTCTCTGATGCATCCATCCACCCATCTATTCACTCACCATCAGTCTATTAATTCTTGCTCACATCCATTCATCCATCAATCCATCAATTTATCAATTCATTCATCCATCCATCCATCCATCCATCCACCCACATATCCATCCATCAATTTATCCATTCATCCATCCATCCATCCATCTATTCATCCACCATTAATCCATCTATCCACCTATTTACCCATACATCCATTCATTTATGCATGTATCCAGGATAACACATACAATGGCCAGTTCCGAAGGAGTGGAAGAACAAAAAATTGCTCAGTGGGTCCATCAGGTGTAATCGATCTGACATTCCAACCAGTGCTCCACATCTGTTTTTACATCCACCCATCCACCCATTCATTTATCCATACATCAATTCATTTATCCATATATCCATTAATTTATCCATGGATACATCCTTCCATTCATTTATCCATGGATACATCCATCCATTCATTTATCCATGGATACATCCATCAATTCATTTATCCATGGATACATCCA
>JAUTBW010136906.1:0-13842 GCA_032361425.1 Peltospira smaragdina | reverse complement strand
TTTTTTTTTTTTTTTTTTTTTTTTTTTTGGTTGCTTTTTTTAAAAGAATGTCTCGGTTGCCGAATGGTTATCGTGCTTGGCTGGGAGCTGCGGGCGAATCGATGTCATAGGTTCGAGTCCCAGAGACGGCTTGAGGCAAAACTTGTGAGGTTAGAAAGATTTAATCCCCTATGCCAGTGCGTTATAGTCATACCCGACAAACATACATACATACATACATACAACAGACTTATGGAAAAAACGAGGTCTTTGTATGTATATATGTATACACATATAACAGTCAACAGGCACGATTTCTGTCTAGGTTACGTTAAGGAGATTTGCGTGCACCTTCATAGCACGTCGCTGTATCTCTCACGGTTGCGAGGTGTAGATGAGGGTGCGAATTACGACGGTAATTTCGCTACGATTTTCACCAATACGAAAGTCGGGGAAAAGGTGTTTTTAAAGTGATTTTTTCCTCATCATTCATTCCACAAAACAATGATCTCAAAAGGTTAAGTCTGCAAATGTTACCATCAGCTTCTACTGAAAGTGTATTAAAGGGTGAAACACGTTAATCACCATGACTGGAGACCATGCAATTGAACAGCTTATTTAGCTTAAACATTCAGACATTTAAAAATCACGATCATCATACATTCATGCATTTTGGATATCCGTTATTAACATAATTAATTAATTCGACCACTTTCACGCGGACGCCACCTCACCAGCTGTGCATATTTGTAGAAATATATACATGATTATAATCATAATTATGGAGCATCATATTTGCAAACATCGTCGACTATATGAATTTTTCTCTTAAGTGATATGAAATTTTAAAGTGATAACAATCAGTTGCACTTAAATTACATTTCGATTTTACCATATTTTAACACTGGTTACTATTACAATATACAAGCACTACAGTATCTGAATTACACTCGTTAGCCTTCGCTATAAAGGGATATTGTCAAACGCTAAATTCAGATTTCGTTATTTTATTTAAGCGAGGCAGTATTCCGCGTGAAAGAACATATAACACTGAGCGTTTGAATGTGACCTAGATAGCGATAGTAGCGTAATGAGACTGGTGTGGAGCATGCCAGTTACACATGACTGGAGCGTCTTTTATAAATGTTTAAATAATAAAAATAATATCGACATAGTAACTTTAATGAGAAACAAAAACAAAACATGCAGTTTTGTAAACTACAAGATTTATTAACCATGAAAACACAATATTTAGTGACTTTAATATTTCTTTATTCAAAGATAACAAATGTTAAAACTTAAATGTTTAGTGAAATTTACTATATTATTCATATACCCTATTTAGAAAGTCACAAAACAAAACCCACAAGGTCACAACAAATACGAAGCTACTGAATATTTGGAGTACTATAATGTCTACATCCTGGTAAATTTGAACTAAAGATGATCCAATACACCTATGTAAAGTGTATTCGAATTATACTGCTTAATATTACAATATCCGATAATAAACTTCTGTTTCTATATTATTTTTAAATCTTTAGCCAATGAAATAATAGCCATCAGAAATACTTTAATACCGAAATAAATAATTAAAAACAAGTAATACAAAATACCTGGTATATTGGTTGTGATTGATAAAGGTGTCTTATTAATTTGTTTACATAATGCTACAGGAACAAGAACATTTTTATTTAAATATACTATAAAATAAATAACAGTGATTTATTAATCAAAAACTTGATAGTGAATAAGAGTAACTTAAATATAATTAAAATGTATAACAATGTTCAAGACTTTTCCCTCTATTATGTGAATTCTGATGTGAATGGAATTATGTATTATAAGATGATATCTCATGAACACCGGTTTGTTATTTTGACTATGACTGATTTGGAAACGATTTACAATGAGTGCCACTGGTACACATATGTATAAAATAAATTGAGACACCTGTTCCACCACTATGAATGAATGAATTGTGTTTTTAAATATAGAGAAACATTTACATATTACCACAAGATGAAGATAAAAATAATGTGTGCATATATAGCACACAGTAAAATATACTACCAGAAGAAAAGAAAATTGTCAGATGAAACTATTCAACTTATTAAATATATTGTATAATAATGCAAGGGGCTCAGTCTAACAGAAATACAGTTCACATAATTTTCCGATATCAATTTTAATGCACATGACAATTTGTTTTCCTTTTTTTTTTTTTCAATTTGTCTAACAAAATGTGTAACACAACAGAAAACATACAGAAAAATATAGACCTACTTACCTCATACCCCCAAAAAAACAACAGACAAAAAAAAACAAATATGAACAAAACTTTTGCTGTCCAACATGAATTCTGAGTGGAGTTGGATACTCTGTAAATGTACCCACTTTCTAACTATTAAATTTATGTTTTCTTGTAATAGCCATGGGCTTTTAATGAGAAACTGCAATGGTACCAATACATATGTTTGATAAATAAAGTCCAAAATTGGTACTTGTACTATCTACCGTAAATCTGACGTCTTTTCATAAGAAAATTTTGTTTTTAAAAACATTTACAACCATTAACCTCTTGTTTGATATTTCCAATAATCATAAATGTTTTATCATACATTTCAAATAAAATGTCACTCCTGATATTCCAGATAACATATAGCATTACAATTACAAAAATTGTCTGCAAATAGGTTACCATCACAAAATTATATCAATTCTGAACAATGTATGACTGAAAACCTATCACTTGTCATATATGACTAAATTAAATGACTTATGTAGGACTATATTTCCTAGTTTTGCTTGTGTTATATAAAAAGCATGTGCAGACATGGAAAAACACGTATCTAAATTCTGTATGAACAAATGCATACACAAAAATGTGCTGAAATCCTACAATGCTCTAACTGTACAGAAGTTTAATAACAGTGCACCACTGATGCTACATTACAGTTTATACAGTATATAAAAACACAAGGTGTCAACTAGTAGGGTTTGACCCTACTGCACTGATTCGCATAGCATTTGACAGTCTGCGACCATGATGTATACACATTTCACTGTTATTTCAGAGTGAAATATTTTCAATTCATTGTATGTACTAAAACATTATCAACAGTTATATTAGCATTGAAATATACTTTTAATAAGAAAAATTCACTGGTTCATTATTAAGGGTCACATTCAGATCTACTGAGTCTGATATAGAAAGCACTTATTCCACTGACCTTGCAGTCTGGTATTGTTCTCCCTCCCCTCCCCTCCCCAGTTCAGCCAAAACACACCTATAGCCTTATTCATAATAGTGTAATTTTACGTTTGGAGCATAATCATAAATCCACAACTTACCATACATCCTTGATGTCAGAGATCTTTTAATTTTTATTTAACAACGCACTCAACACATTTTTATTAACAGTTACATCAGCATCGGAAATATTTTAATTAAAAAAATCCTTAGTGGCTACTTGACAGGGATGTTGCTACTACTGATTAACCCCTATCTTGGACATACAGTGCAGAAAGCTGAGGTGTACCCAAGTACAGTATGTTTGAACCTTTACTGGATGTAAGCAAACACAATTGTTTAATTGAATATCTTTTTCTCTCACATTCTTTTTAGAACTTTAAGTATTGGAATACATAACCAAACATTTTACTGTGTGCTAGGTGTTAAATATTGATTAATTCAGCTATAAACAGGTGCGAACTGTGAGTAATGTTCATTACTTAATTAAGTTATAAACAGGGTACAGGGGCTTTATTCACAAAAGGGTGTAAATTTACGTTCAAAACGTAGTACTAAGTATACATCTCATCACTGGTCCATGACGTCAGAGACGCTACTTTCAGCCAATGATCAAACGAAGTTATGTTATGTGTGAAACATAACTTTACACTAGTTTGTGAATAAGGCTCCAGATTCAATGAATTTTCAAAAACACCTGATTCAACAAGTGATAAACATAACCATCTAATTTAGTGTTTCATTAACAAAGATGTAATTTTTATATGAATTTACCATAAACATAGCAAAAGTGGAACTATTGATTACAATATAAATAACCTCAAAAGATGTGAATATCTAAGGTGCTGTGTTAAAAAGTGTATATACAAATTATATACAATGTTTAAAATGTACATTTTCTTTAGTAATGTCTGAACCAACAGATCATTTTAAAAACAAAATATTCACAACAATTTATTTCAAAAATTGTTCTCATTTTCCATGTAAATCACATTTTTTAAAAACCAGAAGTTCATAAAACAATAGAAGTTCAGTACATTTTCACAAATGCCTGACTTTTGTCAGTCAAACTGGACAAAACAATGATATACAAATAAAAAGAAATAAATTAAAAGTGAAATCTGTCAACATATTTAAAATAATGACTGCTCAAAGCACAATTTATACATGTACTTTACAATATACATTAAAACGAGCCACAGACACACCATTGCTGAAGGAGTGCAAGGATTCTGCCTAAAAGTGTTGAGGGGTCTGAATTGTTGAAACGTCTGTCCGATAAACATTCAGCCATGTGCAAACTGGATCTTTCAGTACATGTACAGACCTGAACATATTTATAACTGTAAATGACTGTCAATCCAGTTGAACACCACACAAACAGCTTTCACAACTACAGATCTGCTCATAAGCACAAAAATAAAACATTTTAAGCATATGTTCTGTGCAGGTTTTGATTTAAGTGAAAATTATGTGGATTATCATTTTTCCAAATTCACATTGAAGACTACTGTTTTGTACTTCATACACGCACGGATTATGTTTTAGTACTGATACTTTTAACAGTTATTCTGAAGAATCTCAATGTTCTAAAAGCTTACAACACCACTGTCAAACTCCCAACACCTGAACTTTAAAACATTTAATCAATGCATCCGAATGGTTTAGCTGACATTTATTTTTCCCATTTTTGCTCATTTTAAGTTTTGATGCAAGCGATAACTTGACATCCCTATTTGAGTAAAATCTGTATCACCTTTTGCTTCTTTAATGCAGACTGTTTTAACAAGCCTAGTTTCAGTGCAACATGGATACCATAACAGTAAACTGATATTAAAAAATTCATATATATTTGCTTTTAATGACAATAAGCAAATATTTTTTCCTAATAAATTAAGTTCCATATTCTGTACCCATGTTGCATCAAAATTCATAATATACATATAAAACTGTCTATATCCAACATAATCATAACATAATATAAACCCATACATTAGCATTTTCAATAAAACAGAACAGAATTTATAAAGAATATTGTTATCTTGGATAACAAATTGACTAAGTGCACAGTATGGTTTAAATACAAATGTTTGTTTTTTTCTTCTAATTGGACGGATGCTGCTAATGATTGAAAAATAAAATCTAAACAAAATTCTTTTAGCTTTAATATGAACATGGAATGATGATTATGCTATAATTTTGTATTACTGAAAATACTGTTCTAATGGTTATATGAATTATTTTAATTCACTCATAAGAAATCAACTGGTCCCAAAGTTACAATCATCCATGGCAAATTATTTTTGTTTTTAAACTAAATTCTAAAACCATTGTTGTATAGGCATTAGAATTAAATGCCACACAACAAAGTTAAATAATAAGCACGTTACTTACATGAGGAAACATACACAATATTGCAAATATAATAAACTGTTAAGATTATGACAACTGAATGCTCATGGAATGACTTAAAATTGAATTGATAGGTGACAGTAAAACATAATATGGATACATATTACATTCTACATTGCAGTTTTAAGGTGAAACACGAAATACTACCAGATCCCTGTAACTCAAAGCGTTTGTAATATATATGTCAGATATAGACCAAATTTACTGATTTAAACAGCAATGTTACAGAAGTATTGCATAAATGGGAACAACTTGACTTAATACAGGTCTTCGCTTCTCTAAATATTGATTATGACCAGAAGGTATATTCACTTGAGATAACAAACCTAATATGGTAGTGCTGGAAATGTTATCATTAAACCATAGTGGACAGAAGTAATCCAAACAGCCGTTATTGTTTTCTGATATTATTAATAATATTACATATCATTCTACTAATTCTTTTGTAAATTAATATTAAAGTTACTATGTCAAGTATATTATTTTTTTCAAAACATTTAAAAAAGACGATCCAGTCATGTTATTCTAACTGGCACGCTCCACACCAGTCTGTTTGATAATCTGACACTGCTAAAGTTTTATGTCAGTAATATGCCATTTACTAGGTATTCTTTATATAACATAATATTACATAAATTAGATTTTAAAATACTTTCATAGCATCACCAAAAAAATGTACTCTGTATGTATTCTTGTGCAAATCAACATTAATAATCTGTATCAGATGATATGTCTCCTCAGTAGCATAATAAAAATGGGTCAGTTAGACAAAAAGCATAATTAGACTCAAAACACTTTCTGTCAGAGGCACCAAACAATCTAAGTATTTTTACCTTTATATAATTGTGTAAAATGGCTCATACAGATAACTTTTAAGGTGTACTGCTGAAAGCCACACATTAAATTAATTTTAAAAACATCCTAGTAAATTCACACTTGTTGTAAATGATGTGACTAGCTGATTGTTCACACGTAGGTGATAAGACTGATAATAGTTTAAACTTTAAAATACAAATCTATTTCAATTTAAAATGTTCAATACTCCTGCTGTTAATAAAGTTATTCAGAACGGTTGAAAAATAGTAAAGATATTAATATGACAAGACATTACTGTAGAAGGTGGAACTGTAAATGTATTCAAATTATTTTCAAATGATTAGTCTTATAAATGTTGTTGTTATTCTGTGTGAAGAAGCACTTTAACTATACACTGAAGATAAGGAGCATAACTCTGTCACACGCTCATGTTCAATATACGATCAGACACGCTCACTGTGAGACTAAAGGCTGACATGTCAGCCTAGGATCTCAAGGTGGAAAGGATGCAAAGAGTGGGGAAATTTGGAATAAAATTATTAAGTTGAGAAGACAGTGAGCTAAATATGACAAGACAATATGAGAGCAAACCCATTTATACAAGTGTTTCCACATACACAAACACATATATAGTTTCATAACAAAACCAAACAATTAATTTTACATTTGAAATTCATCTTAGTAGCCTAATTTTACTGTTGCTTTATAAAAGCCAAAACGAATAAACTTTATTTTTAATGTCTTACTAATAAGCAAGAACTGAAAACAGATATATACATAGTTCAGTCATACATAATAAATTCATTCATAACATAAAAACAAAAATAAAAAGCACATTTACATGAAAGACACATTATTTAAACATTTCACATTACATCACATATTAACCATAAATGATTTAGTACAATCTATATGTCATGGTTAACTTCTTATCACCACATAGTCAGGTTCTAAGGAATATAGCTTTATTCCTTTGTTAAAGAGAAAGCTTACCTTAATGTACACCTACCACATTAAATTTACAAACAGGTAAATATTTACACTTGCCATAAACAGCTTTAAAAAATGGCATCTTTTAATTGACATGCCACCAAACATATTCACGAAATGTCAGAATATGTGCAGACTACTATTTCAGCTATGATGTAACAGATATACGGTATATATACATTTACATGTTTTATTTAATTTCATACTCAATATATTTATTATTATCATTATGATTAAACAAGCATTTCACTGGGGATCAAAACCGATCTCCCTTCTGTAAGGCAAGTTTCATACAACTAGACCTTGTCTCTCCATTCAAATGTTTTCCAATATTTTCACTGTAAAAAGGTGGAAAATGTTTCAGTGAACTCAGGGAAATTTATTTAGGAATTTGTGGTTAATGGTCACTAAAATAAAGAGAAAATGTATTAACTAATGGACTCCTCTTATGGTCATCAGCAGCCATGATAGTACATGATGTAGCAAAACTCCATCCTGATTAAAAAATTTTCCTAGATCCACCAGTGAAATTTCCTGGGGACTAGTAGTGTTTGAAAGAAGATGGAACAAAAGAAATGTTTATTTAACGACACACTCAAAACATTGGTGTACGGTTATATGTCATCAGGCATATATATGGTTAAGGACTATGTAGATAGGTAGAGAGGAAACCCGCTGCTGCCACTTCAAGTAGTGTTTGAAGACTACTACTTGGCTGGGTCAGTGAAAATATTTAATTTCTACCCTATATCTCATGATCCATCAAACCATGAATGAATATGCTACTACTGAGTTCTAAAAACAAAAAATATAAAACCTGAATGTCATTAAAAGCTAAAAGCAAAAGCTTATCCATTAAAATATGAAACCTGATAACAGTATTATTACAGAAAAGTAATAGTAATATCACTGCAAGTACCACAGTTTTTTATTCTTTTTAAGTTGGCTCTGTGTAAATAAGTTTACTTGCTGTTTAGCCTATTTCAAATAAACTGAATAGGATACCATGGTATATAAAAAGATTTAAAAGAAAATACCTTTTTCAAAGGTTTTCCACTAAACAAGTCTTTTCTTGTTAACATGGCCCTGTTATTGCACTTAGTAAAGTAGATATATCTACAAGCATTTCAAACAATGTACTGATCTGACAATTATTTCAACATGATTTTTAATATTCAATCAACAGTTAAAAAATATATATTCACCGTATAAATTTCTTAAATGGAAATCACCAATCAAACAATATATACACTATATTATATCAAGACATGATGCAACAAATAGCACAAAGTAATGGATAGCACAAAAATAATGAATTTAAAAGCAGATGTTAATCTTTATAAAAAAAACCTAATGATGTGAAACAGATTAAAAAAAAAATTCAACCAATCAACATTTCCAGTTCAGTCTCTGCGGGACCGCTTGCGAGCGCTCCCTGGTGTGTCTACCTCACTGACTCTCTTGCCACCGCCGTGTTTGAGATGGACCTGTGACTGTGCAGTAAGCTGCAGTTTGATTGCACTAGAATTCAGCTTGGAGGACGTCAACAGTTTCTTCAGGCCCTTCATCTTCGCGCTGCGCAGCTTCAGTGAGACAGGATTACACTTGCGCAACTGTTCCTCAACCGGGTCGAGATCCTCTGACGCCTGGCGCGTCTCTGTCTCCTTACGACACAGCATCATGTCAGCAGGGCTGTCCGCCTTCAGCATCGTCTCAACGGTCAGCCCCATGAAGGTTGTGCCGTTTGACTGGGAGCTGAGGAACTCGTTAAGGTCGACCCGCGGTTCAGCGGTGGTGGATGATGTCGTCACAGCGGTGGAGGTGGTTGTTGTGGCGGATGCCGTGGTGAACGGCTCCCCCACACCAAGGAGATAGTCTTTGTTTAGTATGGACACGCCACATGCTTCAGTCAGAGCAGCTATGTTAGGATTTGGGCTGTCATTCTTTGTGTCTTCACCAACTTTAGACACAAGGTCCTGAATTGTAGACTTAATGTGCTCCTCATCCTCCTCATCTTTGCCATTAACACAAACACTATCATCTTTACATGTCCCGTTTGCAACACTCTTCTTCAATGACGTTTCATCCTTCGAGTCATTAACTGCATTTTCCACAACCTTTAATTTTCTACGACCTCTACGATTTTTAACACCACTGGATTGTGTGCCACCCTGAGAAGAATCTTTCCGATCCACATCATCGTCATTTTCAGAATTTTCATCACTATCGTCTTCATCAGCACCTTCAACATGAACATCCAAGAATGACCGAACACGGGGGTCGAACTTTGACAATGAAAACACTAGCTTTACTGCCCAGCCAACATGGAGCACCGGAGTTGAACTTCCTTCTTCCCACTCACAGATCCCGTCATAGAAACGCAGAATGTCGGCATAAACCTCTGGGTCAAACAGTAGTGGCAGTTCAGTCGTGTCCATTTTTCGACACTCGTTACTCACATCTCGCACAATCTTTGGAATCTGTTCATTGGCTATATCAAGGAACTCCTTATAGATCTCCTCATCTTCTCGATTATAATTGTATCTGAGAAAAAAATTAATTAAAAAAATTATTTTAATACCCTGCAATCCTTTCTTCCTAATAAAGTTAAAACAAAAACCAACAGTAACATAAAACAGTAATAATATGCATACGCTGGTAAGAATATGTTAACCTTTTGACTGTTTCAGCCGACACTCCATTTACCACTAATAGTATTAACTACAGACAGGAAAACAAAAGTATCGGAATCCCAAGCACCAATTTATTAAAACTTCTGAATAAATATGCATAAAAACTTATTTTAGGATTGCTGATACTAATTATTAAACAAAAGAAGTGACAAAGATTCGATATTTTTGTTTTACATTTAGCCTTTTATACATAATAACATTTAATCTAATACATGTATAAAAACATCTATAATAATCATAACTTCTGATTAAAAGTGGACCAAGCATTATTTCTATTTAAGTATGTGACATTACTTTTTGACGACAGCAGTAGCGTCTGCCCACGCCTTGATTGCTCCCTTGTACTGGCGCTTCCTGGCCAGGTACCCGCCGAGGTACGTGAACGGGTAGACGTGCTGACAGTTGTAGTACTTCTCAGTCGCACTGATGGCCTCCTGGAACAGCTCTATTGGCTGCGGTCGACCGGGAGTCTTACTGATCTCCTCCAGATCACCAAGATTACCAAGAGCCATTGGGTATCTGCAGACAGGAACATTATTTTTAATGCAATTCTAAGATAATTATGTTGTTAGGGTGTGCCTAAATGCTTTATCATATGAGATGTAAGGAGCTGACTACCTATTTGTGAGAAAGTTTAGTTTTTAAACGAGGTCAAAGAAGTGTAATGTGCTTTAGAAATTGAAAGATTCTAAAGACAAAAGAAAGCAGGAAGCTGAAGCCGTGTTCGGTGAGTTGAAAAACAGTAGCTGGGCTGATGTTTGTAGAAGACAGCATTATATTTTTTTGAGAACTGTGCTATAAACTGAACAGTGACATCTATATTCATGTAACTGTTATTTTGAATTTTGTGTTTATGTAAAAGTTGAAATGAATTAATTATGTGAAATACCACTCCCGTTTTCTTAATCTTAGATTTAGTGGTTGGTTAAAGTTTATATGCTATCCTACACACATTCTATTTCTAAACACATACCATACTAGTATGATTAGTATAGTAACATTCTGACTCATGACTTTATTTTATTAATATTAAAACATTGATACATTTTTAGTAGCTATATATTTACAAAAGTGATGAGGGTAACGAATCACAGGCAGCTTTAATATCAAGATTATAGAAAAGGTTCATGCCTTTATTTTGTAATGTATTGAATCATACTTTTAACTTTAAAACTTAATTTGTCTCCACAGAATAGAAGAAAATATAAACTAATCTGAATTTAGATTCACTCATGATCTGAAACTTAACATTGGGTAACATTATTAACTTATAAAGCTGTGTATGGGTTTTTAAAAAATGTAATATGAAAGCAAATCATTACCATAAAATATATATTTTACCATAAATACTGATTTAAGTTATATAAAGAATTGCTTTAGCAAAAGATTTAACTTACTTTGATAAATGGCCCTTGTCATACAGCAACCAAAGCAATTCCTATTAAAACAACATAATACACTTATTAACCAACAAGGTTTTAGGTATAAAATGGTATAAAATGGTATAAAATGGTATAATAAATGTACTTCCTAACATGTCATACTTTCTCAAAATTATTTACTGAAAATTATTCCAACATCCTATGGTACATTATTATCAAGTGACATGCATCATGGTCACACAGTTCCACTTTGTTTTCCATGCTAGCTGTATAATACATGTGCCTCAGTACTATATTGTGTCAGTATTTTCTGTCTCATATTCTCACCAATTAGCATGTACAATATCATTCTTTACTGAAGGATTGTGTTTCATCTTTTTGATTATGCAATCCATTACAAATAACACTTGCAGGATCAAACAAACCATAACACCACTAAACAGAACTCCATTTGGTTATCTCCTAAATATATGTTCAGATTTATTGTGCCTTAATCATGACATGCACACATTTTATTTAGCACTATGTTAGTGAAATATAGCATGAAATATGCAAGAGTCTTGTGAAGCCCTGCTCACCTGCTGTAAAGATCCCATTTCCACACTGTCCATAGTAGTGCTGATTGCAGGATTGATGGCCGACACCATGGCTGCTACCTCCATCTGCCGCGAACAAACAACCGGTTGGCCATTCAGGTAGAGCCAGCTCTTCTCAGCAACACCTATGTTGATTGGCTGGCCTCGTTTGTCTTCATTACCTTTACCTGGAATAAATGTGGATTTAAAAATACAATTTTCACACTTATTTTTTTAATTACTGTTATTAACTATTGTTTACAAATATTAACTGGTGACAGATACTTCAAAGGAAACAACAAAGAGAAAGAACATTGTATTTAACAATGCACTCAAGGCTTTTTGTTTACAGCTATATGGCTAAACCAGTCAATTTGAAAGGAAATCTACTGCCAGTATACAGACTACTTTTTCCTATTACCAATTAAGGGAGCCATTTCTCATTTCAACTATTGTAAATAATACGTGTATGTGGGATAGTGCATGTAAGAGATTCCCTGACACCCAATATTTTTTATTTTTTTTGTTCTGGGGCGTTGTTAAATATCCATTCATAAAAGAACCCTTGTTTCTAATTGGTAGAGTAGCACCACAAGATATGGCTGTGGGTTTCTTTTCTTGTCAGTGTGATCCTTAAATGTATGTCCAGTACTTACAGAAATAAGTTGAGTGTGGTTTTTTCCCCAATTTATTTTTTATTTTAGTGTACATCAACCATTAGCACTGAAAATGCATTATGTCCACAGTTAAATAAAATATTAAAATAGATTTTGTGTGTGTCATACCATGCCAGGTAACCTCTGCAGTTTCTGAGCCATCTTTACCGAACACGACCCAAGCGTGATCCTCGGACAGAGCAAGATGGACGTCATTGATTTTCAACACCTGACACGCCGCTACAACTGCAAACGCTACACCAAAACAGTCTAGCTTGTTCCCTGTCAAAACACATTTAAAACAAACGTTTATCATGATGAGTGTCATAATGTACCTGCACATATATATATATAAAAAATATATATATAATGATTGTAAATACTTATAAGTTATACATTATATAAAATAAACCTAGAACCAGTTAACATTTATATCTAAAAAAAAACGAAAAAACAACAACAAAAAACAACACATTAAAGAATTGAAAATCTAAAATGATATGCATTTTGTTCTTTTTATATAAATTATCTATTGCAATCATATGGATATGATTATGACAAACTATATGAATAGTAGTGGGAAATCCCCACATGGAACGCAAATTTAGAATAATAATATTGATTATTAAAAAGTTAATAGAGGCCTAAATTGATTTTAAAATAAACAAAATTATTTATAAAGACAGGATGGTATTTTCGGTTAACAAAAATAAAAAAGGGAATCCAGTTTAACAAAATAAAAATAATATAAAATAATAATAATAATAATAATAATAATAATAATAATAATAATAATAATAATAAAATGTCTTATAAAACAAAATCATTATCTTAAAAAAGAATGTTTTAAGGAAATTTTACAAAATATAAATCACACCCCTCCTACTCCCATACACCCCTCCTCCAAATCACTGCTCAAACATCTTCAACAATAATTATAATAAAGTTGAAATGTCCAACAAAATCTTTTTTTTTTTTTTTAAATAAGTTCTTTATCCAAACTCCCATACCCCCCCCCATCCCCGTGAAAGAACATGTACTAACATACAGCGTTTGTAATTGACCTAGATAGCGATAGTAGCATAA
>JAUTBW010136795.1:0-13843 GCA_032361425.1 Peltospira smaragdina | reverse complement strand
TTATTATTATTATTATTATTATTATTATTATTATTTATTTATTTATTTATTTATTTATTTATTTATTTATTTATTAAACATACCAAATAACTTTTCATCTTCAAGTTAAAAAAATGAAGACTATGATAAGAACAGCAATATTTATATGTATATGAATATTATTCTAGATAAACATTATTTTTAACAATTTAAGTATTATGTTTATAAACAAATCATTTAAAAAAAAAAAATATTGCTCAGGGCAATTTTTAAATATAAAAATGTAATATGCTGTATTTTAATTTTAAACTGAGAGATTATGCATCCATATATTTTTATTCATTTTTATAAGGAGCAAGTAAATGTGTACTATTAAATAGAAATCATTTTTAAACAGGTGAATAAATCACTATAAATCACCAAAAGAAAATTGAATTAGAAATTCAGCAAACTAGATTTAATAATAAATAGCCTTAAAAGTAAAACAAAATGTAACACTGAGCAGTTTTCACTAAAAGATAACAATTATGTTAGAAACCATGAAAAGGCACACACAACAAAACTAAGGTGAAACAAAAGTAAAAGATAATGAAAAATCTACAGCATAAATTTAATCAGTTTTATAAATAAAACTATTCCATTTTTTAAAGGTAAAAAGGTATGTTAGCAAGTAATAAAGCAAAAAAAGATAACAGAAAATGAAACACTGCATTATAAAGGCTGTTTTTATGATTGAAATTTATGGCATGGAAACATATAGTTTACAATTATTCCACAAAATTTGTCAGACTTTGTGTTTTTAAACTATTATTTATTTTGTTATTGTTGTTGTAGTTAAATACACAATGCACACAAATTATTTTTATTCCTAAAATCATATATAAATACTTCAGAATGCTGGTAAGCAATAATATGTTTTATCTCTCATATTTTATCAAATACCAATTATTTAATTTTAAAGATAGCTTATTTAATTTAAAACTGTTTTTAAAAATACAGTTATAGTTTCGAAGAAAACTTCGTACTCTATTTTACCATTTACTTAACATGAACAGTAATTACAGTTTTCATTCTGTCTTGACAAACATTCTGAATAAAATAATATTAACATGTATATAAAAATTAAATCAAAAGTGCATAACCAAAAAATTGGCTGAAATTTCAGATAGAAGAAAGAACAGGTGCTGTAAGTGACACACAAAGACTGACACTCAGGACATACCATTCTTCTGCTGTTGGGCTGGTTTAGAGAAAAGCAAACATGCAATTAAATGATAATTAAATCTCACCTTTATGCCAAAACACTTTATACATGCATCTACTGTTTTTAGGATCCTGCACACATTAACAAAATAGTATTATTCAAATTTTACTTTTTTGTCTTGTTATAACTTATTTTTTACTTTTCCCCCACCATGCTGAATATTTCACTTTTTGAATACATGGCAAATAAGAACTGTGAAGGAGGCACTTTATTGGATGTAGGTAACTTTAGTTTAGGGGAGGAGTGGGAAAAAGGTCAGTGAAAAGGAAAAAGCCACATCACATTATGGTAAATATTAAGATTAATGTATTTAAAATAATATATAAAAATCAAATATAGGTTTAACTGAAAAGTAGATATAATGGGATTTACCTGTTGTAAAATTCATAGTTTACGTAACTATGAAAACATTATGATGAACAATTAATCAAATCATGCACTTCTGATGACATGTTAATGATCTATGACAAATAGGACTACATTTCCATGCTTTTTTGTTAACACCTTCCTCATAAATTTAGTTTTGTAGTACTGTGACCTCACCTCTCTGTTTCTCTGGAGAAAAGGCTGAACCTCCAGTACCATTTGATAGTCCGGTAGGTATGTAAGACGGCGACTTCAAAGATTTGTCAGGACTTTTCGCAAATGACTACAAAAAATAATTTCATTTCATCAATGTCAGTTATGCCTAATATTTAGTCTTCTTTTCTTTCTTTTTTTTAACATTTCCTTTCTAGGTTTTTTTTTTTTTTTTTTTTTTTTAAATAAATATTAGTAGGGAAAAAACAATCCTCAAATAATTTAGTGACTATTATGATACTATCGGGTATGCTTTAGAAATGAAGTAATTTATGTATTTTATCCAATATTTAACTTAAGAACAATTTTATTGATTTGGACAACCCCAGACACATACATTTTGAAACTGATATTTAATTATCCATCTGATACATTAAACCTAATTTTATTGTATCTTTAAACACTAGACCAAATATCTAAGATTAATTATCATTTAAACTTCTGGCCACGTCCAGGCATCTCACCTTACTCACAGACATCTCAGGGTTAAACATCAGGCTACTTTTATGAGTATCCAGGTGTAAGAACCTACTGAATCCAACATTACCAGGTATGCGTTAGAAGTGACTTAATTTATGTACTTTCTCCAATATTCAACTTTGAAATTTAAGAATTTGTTTCATTGATTTGATATCAGTATTAAAGATCAATTATAATTTTTAATTACTAGCAAAGTCCGATATATTTTAAACAGCATTAAACATTTAGCTACTTTTATGAGAATCAATATGTGAGATTCTACTAAATCCAAATTTATTTTGAAAAATTAATCCTATTACACTTTTCACTTGTTAAAATACCTTCTCCAAGATTGATTAGTAGGTAGTGTCAACACCAATTTGTGGTTGATTTTAAAAGTGATTTTTATATTATTTTTGATAGGGAGATACTGCAGTCGGTAAATTGGGAATATTTACTGCTGTTTGCTTTTCGAAAACTTGGGTTAATCCCTTGATCAAGCACATGAATGTTTGTATTGATTAGAGTCACTTGGATGATTACATGATCATTCCTTAAGTTACTACTAAAACCTACAAAAATGTGATATTACCACTTTACCTGATGTGGGGCATCGTCTTCAGACTGCATACTCTACAAGTAGCAAATAAAACATCCATGAATTTTTTTTTTTCTTATTCACATTATTACAAGAATTGAGTTTTAACGCACAGCAGAGAATACCAGTTAGTTCTCAGAACCATAACATCACCTTACTCACAATGAATTCATTAAGCCATCTTTCCAGTTAAAATATCTGGTAGAATCCTTTAGATTTCACACTAGTCTTATTTTTAGATTTTTAAAGGAAACCTGTTTTTATAATAATTTTAAATTCCCAATACCTGTGACAATTATATTTTACACAGCTCTTTACACTGTATTTTTAAATGTCGAATTTTAAAATATATTCTTCTTGCAGTAAAATTCTATATACATATATTTATTTATTTATTTTTAATATTTATTTAGAAAACAAATTCTACCATGTACTGACACCCAATAGCCAATATGTTTCTTTTGCTGGGATTTCTGAGTCCACAATTTTATTTTTAAGGGCTTTTTTTTTTTTCATTAATTCTTTTAATAATAAAAAAATATATAAAAAATACTAACAACTCTACAATTTAATGAAACAGAAACAATACTGAATGAGTACATACATTATCTCCTACTACAAACTGTGCATATACACCTAGTCCAAAATAAAATAAAAGTATTATTACAATAATGTTATATTTCTGCGATTAACACTTATTTAAAAGGCATACATATATATTCTTACAATATTGTGTATCTGTGACAGCTCATCATCTTTCTTGAACTGAACTCGAGATGGATTACGTTTGGGTGAAGGAAGGTCATCCTGCAGTGACCAATCGTCTTCCACTGATGTCTGTGACTGGAGAGATTTTGTTGAGTCACGCTTTTTCAATGGTGTGCCAATTTTGTCTTCCTCATTCTCCTCATCAACTCGGGGAAATGCTGGCTGTTTGGGACTGGTGGCTGACTCAGATGCAGAAACTGGAAATAAACAATGTGTTATGTTGGACCTGCAGTGTCTGTCATATGATTTCTCTTGACATGATGCAGTGAGATATGTTGGACATGCAGTGTACAGCATGTATCTTTCAGTCTAGGAAACTGAGGTGGTATGTTGGTTTTACACTTATGTAATGGCAAAACAACTACCAAAACAACATATACAAAATACTTTGCTGTTAACAGCTGCAATAAGAGGGCAAAAAGAGGACTTCAATTTATTTAAGGAGCAAGTTTGTAGTCATTCTATTCTTCTTGTTTCTGAAGTGATAAAGATTAAAATGGACACTGAAAAGATATGGCTTTATGAGATAATAAAATGTATACAATTTTAACACTGACACTGAAGATAATTTAAAACACATTTTGGAAGCTTTAAGTACAAGAAGTTTGTACTTGGTTGAGACCTTGATAGAATATACCGACAGACAAAAGAAATGTAATAAGCTGAGACATACTGCTGATACTTTTGAAGGCAGTTGAGGGACAGTATTTGAATATTAAGTGAACCCAGAAGTAAGCAATTCAGATGATGTCACATATTTTCAGTGGAAGGTAAAACTTCCATGGGGGTTTCTAGCAGCAATTCTAGTAGCATTGGTGATGGGGTTCCTACATTAATCTGGGTTGGAATAGAGATTTATGTATTTTGTTGATGGACATATAAAATGTTTATAAGCTTCAACGATACACTAGCAGAATCTTCAACAGATTCCTATTTACCAAAAGCAAAACAAATACTGCAAAATGTATACTGTAGGCCATAGCAAAGTAGGTGATCAATTGTTCTGTCCTATTAACTATAATGACAGTATTTATAGCAAAACAATTAAGTCAAGTTTTATTATATATAAGTGCACTTCTTACTAAAACAATTCAAAAGAGTCCATGATATATAAGAATGAAAAAACATAAAATGTTCTCACCATCACTGTCGGTTATGTTTATGTTCACCAGTTTGGATAAGTTCACCCGAGGCAAACCAGTGGACTGCTGCAATCAAATAAAACATACAGAAATTTAAAGATAAAACATACACAATAAATCATCACACTGATCTTTAAACTACAGTATATAAATCAAAGTATTAAAAACCTATTTAGAAACACACTCAAAGGAATGGATATATTTATTTTTAAAAAGTAACGAAATTTGATATTTTTTCTCATTTCATGTACAATCTGAATTTTATAATTCATTACTTTTAATAAAAGTGGAATAGGATTTAAAAATTAATAATTACTTACAAAATTAAATATGCCATAGTTCACATAAAATTGCTTCAAAGATTGATCAAATCTATGTATTTGTATGAATAAAAGAACATATACCAGAAAACAGTCAATTAAAAACAAAATAATTATATAAATACACATAAAAACAGTTTGAAATCAAAGAAATGTCATGCATTTATTATAATATATATTATGAACAAGAACACATTTCATTATTAAAACATGCATGCCACTGACAATATACAAATCTATGTGACACACCTCTTCAATAGGAAATATATCTCCTTCATCAGAGCCATCCTGAGTGAGCAGCAGTTAACAGTAACAAAATGTCATTATTTTCATACTAAACATACCATATTATCATATAAAAACATTTACCCATTTCCAATTCAAATGATCACATGGTATAAAGGTAGTAGAAATATTTAACTATATACTCATCTCCACATAACACAAATTATAAACAAAAAGAAAATATACACAATTTTATGATGGAGCACATTAATGGATCAATCCTACTTAGTGGATCCATTTTATAATTTACCATTCCAGCTGGTACTCCACAACAGGTGTCACAAAGGCAGTGGTATGTGCTATCATGTCTGTGGGAGTGTGCACATAAAGGACCCTATCTGCTGAATATGCCATTAAATAAAACATTTCTGCCTATCTTTTCAGTTTGGAGGGAGTGGGATGTAGCTCAGCAGCAGTGCATCCTGTCATGTGCAGTGGCCCCACTAAGCTATTTCTCACTAGGCTAATAAAAGCCATGGCATTTGTTATCCTATATCTATGTTGGTGCTTATAAAAGATCCCTTGCTTCTGGTCAGGAAGAAGATCACAAGTGGTAACAGCTGGTTTCATTTCTCACTATCAGAAAATGTTGAAGGCACCATTATATAAAACCTGCCTGTCCCACCCTCCATTTTTCCAGCTTGCTAACAATGCAGTATCCTCAGAACTGAGAGGCTGTAACATTCTGCACATACACTTAGCCACCATAACTTTATAATTCAAATGCATAAGAGTATTTGACATCTTTTTTACAATTTGCAAAATGTAAATTTTAACACAAACTCTTATACATCATTGTTAAACATTAAAATTTAACCATATGGTTTAAAGTTACTATGTTAAGAATATTTTTATTAATTAAACATTTAGAAAAGACGATCCAGTCATGTTATGTCTAACTGGCCCACTCCACACTATCTCATTATGCTACTATCATTATCTAGGTCACATTCAAATGCTCTGTGTTAGTACAATGTTCTTTCACAGGGAGACCCATCTCACTTAAACAAAATGGCGAAATTTGTATTTAGCATCTGACAATATCCCTTAATAGCAAAGGCTAACAAGTGTAATTCAGGTACTGTTGTTCTTGTATATTGTATTAGTAACCACTGTTAAAACATGGTAAAATCGACAATGTAATTTTAATTTCTACAAACTAAATATGCTTTGAAATGAGAATTTTCATGGGTCAGTTACCTTGTTTTTCTTGTCATCTGGAGCAAGACTGATGTCAGTGTCGTCACCCCATGAGTCGTCATTAGCCCCAGCACCGGCCGCAGACATCTTGCTTGTCTCATCACCCGAGTCGTCATCTTGCAATACAACAACAGCAGCAACATACTTACTGACATCGTGTGTATTTGTATAAGAAAAGACTCAAGATGTTAACGAAAGAGAACTGACATCAGACCAATTTTATATCTTAGCCAGGCTGTTACATTACTGACCAATTCCATGCTTAACAGTTATAAAATAAAGCATATGTTAGCTTCAAAAATCATTTTCACGGGCATTAGAATATGTTTCATGGTGAAAAGAAAGAATAAAAAGAAAAGAAAATATATAAATAAAATTGCTAACATTTGTGTTGTAGCAGTCTTAAATTTAGTTAAAATGTGAAATGCAGCGCAAAAGAAACAAGAATCAGATACTTTACTACATTTATCGAAATACTTTATAACAAACGCAAACCTTTGTCATGTTATCAAATCAAATAATTTGATGTCATTCAAATAAGAATGTATTTGTGACTGTGATTATACCTTCAGCATTGAGGGCTGGAGCACCAAGAAGTGATGCCTCTCCCTCCCTGGGAGTATTGGACAGACTTGGGGGCAATGAGCCCAGTCGAGGCGTGCTTAAAGCACTAGTGCGATTCTGACTGAGATTAGAGTCTGCAATCAGCTGGGAACAGGTATGATTTCCCTTCATCATAGCCCAGTCATCAGCTTTCCAATCTGAACATAATAAACATGCACATTAAGATGTTCCAATTGTAACTGTGATAACATTTCGCTAGTTTACTACTTCAATACATTTTCAGAGAATACAGAGAATCATGTTTCCATTCAGCTGAATGTATTTAAGTAAATTATTCATTAAAAAAGTTACATTAACTTTAACTTTCTTATAAAATAAAATCTTAAAGTGTGAACCCAAGATTTAAACATTAGTCTCTCAGTAACATACACTCATTTCAAAATATATATATATCAGTGAACTAAATAAAAAATATTATCTTAATAATATACTCTACAGATTGTTGATGATCAGAAACGATCATGAATAAATAGATGGAAAGAGAAATGTTTTATTTAATGAGACCCTAAACAAATCTTAAGTGCAAGTATAAATCACTGAACATATGGTTCAGGGACTATTCAGATGAGAGAGAGAGACTGCTGCCTAAACATGGTTACTGTTTTCAAATAGCAGCAACGGATCTTTTATATTTGCCATTCCATTGACAGGACAGTACATATCATAGCCTTTGTTGTACCAGTTGTTTATCAGTGGTTGGAACAAGACATGATTGTATGTAAAGAAATGAGTTCTACTGGATAGCCTTGTGGGATTTTTCTTGTTAAAAACTGTTTCTAGCACTGGTATAACTACTAATAAAAATATTTTGAGTGTGTTGTTAAAGAAATATACAGAACTTCACTTACAGGTTTTTTTTCAATTCCTCTTTATTGCACAAGTTTATTTTGCACAAGGTTATATACCACGAGAACGCAGGCCAAGTGATATATTCTTGCACAAAATAAACGAGTGCGAAAAACAGAAATCAAAATAAACACAAGTTTGATGTTTATTACATACTTTTTATTTTATTAACATTGTCGGTTTTTATAATCATGTGATGCGATTTAGACCAATCCAAATGGTTATAAACAAAGCATTTTTAGCAGTTGGAATTATAGTAGTATAGTAAGACTGATCAAGTTGTCTAATGAAAGGAATGGGAGCAGGACATAGCTCAAAGTTATAGTGTTTTCTTATGGTGTGGTGGGTTGGTGGATCAATCCCACCTGGTGGACCCATGGAGCAATGTCTCATTGCAGACATTTTCCCCTAACTGGTTTAACAAAGGCCATGGTTTGTGCTAGCCTGCCTGTGGGATGGTGCATATAAAACATCCTCTGCTGGTAATCGTAAAGAGTAGACCATATGGTGGTGGACGGTTTCATTTCTTACTATCAGAATGGTCCTTAAACATAAGTATGTCTGATGCTATATAAGTATAGATAAAATGTGTTGTATGTGTTATTAGATAAAACATTTCTTGTTTCTCCCACTCTCTCTCTGATGAACTACTGCTGCTATCTAATAACTTGCTTTATTTCCATATTTATAAACAGATTGGTAAACTTACGATCTTTGTCCTCTGCATTAACATTAGCATTGAAACTAAGAAGTAGTCGAACTATATTGAGTGATCCATCTTCACTGGCTTTCATTAGAGGTGTTCTGAAATAATCATGAGCATGACTAAAATTGAGGTAAATGGGGCGAACTAAATCCAAACAAACCAAGAGGTGTATTTTCTACACTTTCTTAGCACTACGATAACATAAATTTATCTTAAATGATAATGTTATATGTCACATTATGTTGTGATGTCAACGCAGTACTAAGAGAGTTTCGAAAATCAGGCCCCAGACATACATCTCTTGTGGCAAGTAACATACCAAATGTCACATTAATTAAAATAATCTATGTAAGATAACATTATTTTGCATCTAACAGTTCTTTTGTCATTTATTGCATAAACAAATTACATAGTTCAAAGTAATAATAAATTAACATTTTAATTAGCAATAATTACTGAATTATATTTGACAGCAACATAATTATTACTATACTTTTTTTTAGATCATTAGAAAAAACAGAAAGCTTAAATTTCAAAGTAGTGAACCTCAGATCATTATCCGTTATGTCGACTGATGCACCTTCCTTCAACAAGAGATGACAAACACCCTCGTGTTTGCCCATCACTGCCAGGTGAAGTGGACTCAGACCTTTCTGAAATAGTCAACAACATATCAGTTTCAACAGACCTTAACACACCAGGAGAGCAGGGCACACAAAAACAGGATATTTTGTCAAAAGACTATAAAGAAAGCCTCAATAAAACAATGATTCAAGTAGATTTTAATAAGACAATGCATACATGTATGTATATGCATATAGACTACAAAATAAATATGCATTTTAAACTTATTTGGTTTACAAACAAGATCTGGCCCAATGGTTATAAACCTTAAAGAAAATAATTTAATAACATCAACTTTTAAAATATCATACCAAAACTTAACCCTGCCTTACAACGGGGCCCATGCTTATAACCTTAAAGTCTAGACTATAATAAAGTTCACACTTGAACATCAATGGAATGTCAAATAGTATGAGGTTAAAGTCTAGACTTTGAGCACAGGGCCAGCAATGCACAAACCTTGTTCTTGGCATCTTTGTTGACACCTTTCCTGATGAGCAGCTCAGTGATGTTGAGGTTGCCGTGCCAGGCGGCCATGTGCAGACACGTGTTGCCCTCATTGTCCTGGGCATTGAGGTCAGGCCGCTCCGACAGCAGGTTCTTGACACACGCCTCGTGGCCACACTCCACAGCCTTTAGTAAATAATGCATTACACACACAATAGCAAGTGTGTCCTCTAAATACTATGGGTGACACTTTTTACCAAATCAAAATGTCTTCCACAGCCTCAGATAAATAATGCATTATGATGGCAGACATATGTCCACTAAATATCATGTGCTGCACTTTTCAGTAATTAAAAATGTCTTCAAAAATATTCATTCAAAACATGTTAGTGTTCATTAAACCATTTAGAGACATAATCAGTCACATATATAAAAAATTATTGTATGAAAATGCCTTTAGTAAGTTTAAATCTGAAATTTTTCATTATATATTAATCAATCAATTCATCATTTTGAAATTAAAAAGAAAGAAGATTTACTTTCTTAACTTGAAATCATTGTTTAAATCTTATATGAACTGTAATTGTATACTGATAGTAGCAACAATATTGGTTAATTATTCTTAGGAATTTATTGCCATGATTTGTATAGGCATCAAGAGTTGGCACACCAGGTAATTGTAATAAAACAGATAGTGTCTGAAGAAAATCCGACTGTCTAATGAACCATCTGACAACAATTAATTTTATACAAACCTTCATAAGAGGGGTCTTGGCTTGATTGTCCCCTATGTTCAATTTGGCCTTCCATTCTAACAGCAGCTGTACCACTTCTGCTTTTCCGTTAGCACAGGCCAGATGAAGAGGTGTCCTTCAACACATTTAAATGGATATCAGAAAAATCCACATTGTTGTTGTTTTTAATTAACTATTTTTTGTACGCTTAAAAAAGATATACATAATTATCAAGAAACAAAAATAAACATAAAATGTTATAACATTTCATTAAATAATAACTGAAAAGATGTATTTTTAAAATGTCTGAATGATACTGACGTAAATGTTTTCAAATAGCTGAATACTATAAACAGTAATTTCATATTTACCCACCCGCCCACTCCCCATCCAAAATAATAATAATAAAGACTTAATTACACCAATGCCTAACCTAGCTCATTGTGATGAATTTCAAAAATCCGTCAAACTTTATCTTCCTAACAAAAAAATTGCATTGTAAATTTGGCTATGTTTAGAGCAATTTTGTTCAGAATTAAATTACTGTTAAAACAATAAATGTCACCTCCTGATTTGGTCAATCTGGTATGTACACGAACTAATTTTTTCAAGTTATTTTATTAAAAAAACACCAATTGTTTATTATATATTTACCTTCCACTGCTGGAAAGAAATCTGTCAGCGATGTGCATGACCTACTTCTTATTGTAATTTTTTTTTTCTTCATTTCCTTTAGATCTATAGTTTAACTGGACATCATGCAGTTGAAATGAATATTGTTTTTGATCAGTCTTCATGTATGCATTATTTTCACAATTTATGGATATTTTGCCCAGATTGTTTTCCAGCGATATAATCAATAATTATATGGTACATATATATAACAATTCTGTTTGTTGTTTTTTAATAGAATAACTCAAAAAAAATTCCTGTCCAGGATCAGTGTTGATAAATCAGATGACATTTCAGCAGTAATTTCAATCTAAGCAAACTTGTTTGGAATGAGGTCAAATTTGCAATAAATATTTTTCACTAGGAAGATAAAGTTTCACCAATCCTAATCTAATTCAAACCTAGTTCATTGAAAAAAGGGAAATTCGAAACATACACTTGTTTTTATTTTAAGTATGTAAAGTTTGACTTTTTATTTTAAATTTGCATATTCAGTAGTTACTAGTATTTATATTTAATATTAATTTTCTGTAAACTTTCTGTAAGTTGAAATGATAAATTATTGAATGGGAATGATTTACTTGACACAATGACAGGTGCTCGAAGCCTGTTTTCACTATGATTACAAGAATGTGCTTTTTTTATGCATCAAAGGCATAATGCCACGGAATCAGATCTTTATTTCTCTAAATACTTATTATAAATGAACAGTATAATTATTTTAGATTACAAACATCATATTTTATCTCCAAAAATGTTTGAATAAAGCAACAGTGAAGGGAATTCCCTACTGACCCTTGGGGTTGTTTTCATTTGTGAATGTTGGAACTATTTCAAGGTAAAAGGAGAAAATATTATACTGGAACCATTCGTATTTATTCAGAATTAATCAACATAATTGGTGATTGCGTATTTAGATGGAAGATGCCTGTCACGACTCAAAACCTCATGAAATAATTCGGAAAATTTCTAAATATATTGTTAATAAAAATTAATAAAACTGGCGATTGGGTAAAAGGTTATAAAAGGTAAATTTATGGACAAATCAAATGTATATATTTTCAATTAATACTATGTATGGCCATTAAGTAGGTCAACAAGGTGTGGCATTATGCGCTTAATGTAGTGTTCCAATAAATTAAATTAACAATGAGGATCCGGCGAACTTGTCTATGTGGCGCTGCCTGTCCTACTAGGACACTGAATGTTTACTATTAATTTTTACAAAAATGTGGTTTTGCATTATCGCTCCAGCCAGTGCTCAACGACTGGTGTATCACAGGCTGTGGTATGTGCTATCCTGTCTATGGGATGGTGCATATAACAGACCCCTTGCTGCTTATCAGAAAGAGTAGTCTTAGAGGCGAAAGCAGGTTTCCTTCCTTACTATCAAAATGGTTCTCTACCATATGTCCGACGCCATATAACTATACACCAATGTGTTGAGTGCATTGTTAAATAAATATTTCCTTCATTCCTGTTTTGCATTACATTTATAATCATTACCAAAAACTAATACTCATATGAAACAACATAATGTAAAAAATGTGCAGACTTTTGAGCCGCGCAAACTTATGTGACATGGGTGTAGGCCTATATTTATCCTGAAGTACTTGTCTGGTATATTAACAGGAAAAGGCTTCAACATGTGTGCACTGTAACCCCACAATTAATTTAACAGAATAATATTTTACACTGGATATTGTATTAATGAAATCAACAACAAAATCTGTCAAATCTTACATTTTTATATCTTTCCAAGAACAAAATCCATTAAATGTTACCTTTTTATGTCTTTCCAAGAACAAAACATATTTAGGGGAACCACCCCATTACCCAGTATAGTTTTTAAAAGTGTATCACCCAACTGTGATTGGTATAAAATATGCGCATCATCTGACATTCTAAATAACAGATGACAGAAATGTTTGTAAATTCTGATCTGTCAACAACTGATGGTTATTATGGTAAATTTTTATGATGTTCCTTATGCATTGTGAAACTGTAAATTAATGTAAATTCCATAAAATTATGGTATTATCATTCAACCTTTATGATTAAAAAAGTTTATTTTCATCTGGTTTTTCCTCATCTTTGATTCTGGGAGCAAAGATTTCTGAATATATAATACTCTCACTGCAAAGTTGGGGTTTACACATACGCAGATTCCTTGTAAGCATGTCATAAAATAAAGATTACAAAACAAGATATACCACAATTTATACAACTCGTGTATCAAAGGCTGTGGTATGTACTATCCTGTCTATGATACGGTGCATATAAAACACCTCTTAGGCCCTTGCTGTTGATTGGAATGAGCAGCCTATGTGAAGGCAGTAGGTTTCTTTTCTTACTATCAAAATGGTCCTTTACCATATAACCATACACCAATGTGTTGAGTGCATCGTTAAATAAACCTTTCATTCATTTCCTTCAATACCGGGAAATGAGCGGTATCCCCGTCGTTCCGGAAACCGTTACACTAACGAAACAAAGGCTACAACGGAACTGATTATAATTACACAATCAGTTTAATTCTTTGAAATATAACCTTATTCAATTGACTACAAACTTCTGTTAATAAAATCTTTAAAAC
>JAUTBW010136684.1:0-13852 GCA_032361425.1 Peltospira smaragdina | reverse complement strand
AACGGCCTTTTTACATCAAGTCATTAGATGGTACCTTTCATGTTCTGTTCTCATTGGTTTATTGAAAACGTGTGAAATCTTGCTGTTTTGATTTACTGCTTTGTAAGATATTGACAAATGTCATTTACACTAGTATTTAACAGATGACACATGTGACAGCAAGTAAGCCAAGTTCAAATGTGGTGTTAAAATTAAAATATTCCACACTGCAGCTTTAAAATGTGGAGTCTTTTTTAAAGACAAATTTGTTGGTCAAATAATACAGAGTAGTGAACATTTTTTTTTTGCTGTTGATGGCATATAGACTAAATGATATGTATGCATTCAAGTGTGATGTCCAAATGTGTGTAGACTGGTAATGGTCAAGTATATAAGCAGTGTTTAAATGTGAGGAATTTTTTTATTTAACTCTGCACGTGGCACATTTTGTCTACCTGGTTATGACCATTGTAATGGGAAAACTACAGCCAAGGGATCTTTGTATGATCTATGTATGATCTATGCTACAGACAGGATGGCACATACCTGTGTTACGGTTCTTCAACAGTTGCTGCATTTGATCCTACCTTTTAGCCAATCTGAAGACACTACATGTCAGCTTCGTCCTCCCGTAACTACGAAACTGAAACTTCATGGCATTAAAATGCATTTTAATGAAGTATATAGCTCCATAATATATTTCAGATGTGTTTAATGTATAAAAGTGCAGTCTAGAAAAATAAAATTGTATTTTCTTCATATGAAGCATAGAACCACCATAATGGTCTAAATTTCAAACCTAACTTAAAAGCTTGCTTCACCATTTTGGATTGCAATTTACATAGTTGCCAAATAACCGCCGAACTACAGATGCAGTTAAGCTTCTATTGCTTGGCTTATGTTGTTTTTTTCCCCCCAACAATTTACTCAGTTATAAATGGAAATGGATTTAACTTTAGAATTGTAATTCATATGGTGTATATATGCCTACTACTACTGAAATATATATATGTATAATTATATATATATATTTTAAAATTTAACAAGAATGATAAATTAACTCACATAAATTAACTCACATTTTCATTAAATATTAATCGTGCAGTAAATTTATTCAGATTTATTTCCAAACAAAAAAATATTGTTACAGTAGCAACATGGACACTAGTTGCAACTTGAAAACCATTGATAATTGCTGCTACAATACTGTTTCAAAAGGTTAAACAGACAATACTTGGGTTTTTACATTGTAAAACAAATCAACAAATGTTTTCATTTCAAAATTTAACAATATTAAGTAAGTGTACAAGTATGATTGCAACACAGAAAAATCAATGTTGAAATAAAGATAAACAAGTTACATTGTGAAATGAACACGAGTTGTAAATAATATGTAATGGACATGAATGTAATATTATATTTGTTACTGTAAAACTATCCTGCCAGTTAAACATTCCAGTTAATGTTTACATCTTATAAAAACGGCCAAAGTCTTTTCAGTGCAGTGACGTCAGAATTACATAATTACCAGCCAATCAGAATGAGCTGTATGCTAATGACAGCCAATCATTCCTAAGAGGACAAAATATTAACGAGGGAAATCATACGATATATATATGTCCCTTGTTACTTCTTACCTTGTAGGTAATAAAGCTATTTATTGCATTTCTATTAATCTACTGTCTCAGATGGAAATGATCTGATAACCACAATTTTTCTTCACTTGGTTGAGGTTAATCCAAGGTAAGTAATCGACATTTGGCCATGTAGTTATGACATATCAGGAATTGTACCTGGATATATTCACCATCAGTGTTAACATCTAATACCTGAGAACAATAATGTAATATATTGTACAGATGTCAGTCATAACTTTTGTAATACAACAGTATTGCATGACGTAAAAGTAAGAAAAAGAAAAAAAAAGATGCAAGTTTTATGCAAAACTACAACCATATCTTTTAAACAAACAAAAATCAAAACAACCTGCAACACAAAAAACAACAAAAAAAAACTACAGTAAATGTAACAAAAGATACTCCTTTTGCCAGTTGCCACCTTGATCCATGCAGAAATTTGTCGTAATTTAATTTTAAATTTTTTATATACTTAGTTTGGAATATCAGAAATGCATCTTATTACACCAAACACGGCATTCAGCAAAGATGACTTGGTGTCTGTGTACACTGAACATGCTGTTGGTGGTCAGTTGGTCTTACTGTGGAGCTCGCAAAATCATTGACTGCTATGAAACAAAATGGTATTTTAACACCACAGAGGCTTGTAACAACATACCTATATATAATATACACACCTGGTATACAGTATAAAATAAATAGGCATATTATTGTAAACGTTTTTTGTTTTGTTTTTTTTTCATCCCTTGAATGCATTTTATGGGCCTAATAAAACAAGTAAATATTTTTCTATTTGCCAAGATATTTACCGAGTGAGTTACTCCATTGCCAGCAGCTTTACTGTAACATAGCTCAGATTTAATACTTAATGTTAATTGGAAAGGATAAAATATGGCAGCAGATATTCGGTTCAAAATACAATGATCATTGAAGCAAGACTCGCCCTATATTTATTTTTTGTCTGATAAACCTATGACAACCTATGATGCAATCATGGCAGACTCGTGTCTTCAAATTTTGATCCTGACGTCAATGTTTTGTACTATTTGCTACATGAAAATTAAAAAAACCCATTACATTACCATGTAGATCTTTCGGACTGAAAATTATTAAATTTTACGCAGCTTTATAACAAATGTACTCTCTACCACTTGGTTCAATATCTTTTATTCAGAGATAACTACTGGAAAATATTTAATTGGAGATGATTTCTTAAAATATGTCCATGTATATATAAAACTGTTATGGGAGAAACACCTATGCCATTTTGTGACTGGCTAAACTTCTCAATGGTTCATGCCATGTTTCAAAATCTAAACCAAGTATTTTAAAATTAATTTTTCTAATGACTGTCCCTTACAGCCAATAATTTTTGTTGATATTCTCATACTTGCAATAGAGTTTACAAGGAACAAACACCAGATTCTAAAGAACGCCTCAAAACAATAGAAAACGAGTCATTTGGAGCTCTATATAAACCTTGGTAATTCTCACCTGGTCTACCTTTTTAAATATCCTTTTTAAAAGAAAATCCACTATTAACAGCATGAGTAATTAATGAGTAATTTCCAATGTTTTTTTCATTTAAGTTTTGCACCCATATTGTCCCTTGTTACCCTGTTTCATGATACACATTTCTAATACGTTTATAAATCTGAAAAGAATATTGGCTGTTTCTATGAAAGAAGTTTTATTTATTGACACTCAACATATTTAATGTTAGATGGTTGCTGTTTAGATTACTGTGGTGAAGCATAATTTTAATTTCATCCATTGTGGTTTACCGTCTTTGGAAATGTACTTTCCATTTATAATCGGTATTTATAAATGAGATATTTATGAAGTCGTGTATAAATCTGATATTAAGCATTACATTATATCAAATGCTGTATAGCCATAATTAAAACATGTTGTTAAAAATATTTCCTGATTACATTTTTGAATGATGGATAGAATTTGGAGATCTATTTTGATTCTAAAATCAATAGTCAAACCTCATAGAGCCTACCACTAGATCTTACTGTCCTTGGCATAACAACTTTGGCATAATAAATCAACAAGTGGATTAAGGCATTAAATTAAAAATCCGTATTTTCAAATAATTAAAAAAAAATTTATAATAATAAAATAATAATAATAATAATAAAATGCAGCAGTTTAACTATTTTTAAATATTCTATTATCATTATTTGTGTGTGTGTGGTGGCACAGCATAACCCCGCCACATGGTGAATATTTTAAAATGCATCATACTGTATTGTCTTTTCAGAACTGTTTGAAATGTTTAAATATTCCATTTAGAACCAAAGATGTGGCATTTTAAAAAAGATAATGCTCTGAAATAAGAAACCGAGACATTTGCATTGGAAAATTTACTACGTAAATTCGTAATCCAGTCATGATTATCTAATTTAAAACCTTGATTTCAATTTATTATACACTTTGATATTGTGCAAACTAGTGTATTAATACTGTCAAATTAGATCTGTACGACATTCGATATATGACATAAAATAGTAAACAAATTTGCGTTTCTCATGGTTGGCTGTGGTCGCTGCCATATTGATTTTTTGCAGAAAGAGTATATTTTGTCTACTGTAAGGCAGTACTAGGCTACATACTATAAATGTTATGAAAAAATGTTTTGTTGAAACCACACACGATGGCAGATATTTCATAAAATTTTCACTGAAGCCGATGGAATATATATATTTTTTTACTTTACACAGTGTGCAGGAAAACGGTAAACAATCTATTTATGTGCAGTGTTAATAGCCTGAAAGGCCGTTTTGCAACCTTTCCAGTAATATGCGACGTGTGAATGCGCGCAGAGAAAACGTAATTATTTTAGGACTTTTAATTAGCAGATTACATTTTATTTACTCAGAACTAAAACTATCCCAAAACATGTTTTATAATGCACAGATTAAATAATACTTACAGGACAACATAGTTTACTGTATTTAGTATATTTTAAAAACAAAATGTCAGTTTTGACCACAAAGTGGCCTGTATCTCGGTAATAGCCCCAGCTACATCCGACAGGTTTTGCTGTGCTGCCACACACATACATATATAATAATTTTAAAATAAATTAAATTAAACAGAATTAAAAAATTATCTTCTCAAAACCGTTTCTTGACTTTATATAATAAATCTCCTGTTTTTCTGAGTCACCAAAGTCTCCTAAACCAAGGTCCGATGTTGACAGATCTACCAGTACATTTGAAAAAATAATGACATTTCATCAACTGTAGTAAGACTTTTTGTATTGCATAATAACAGTAAAAAATAATAAAACTTCTTGTCAAACAGTAAAAAAGCATATCTAATAAGTACCACTCTCCATCAGTGAATGGATATTGATATATTAAATGTGCATGTTTGAAATCATTACAACTTATTTTGTGGGACACATTTTTATTAACGGTTATATTGGTGTAGGAAACATTTTAATTAGAAAAATCCCTAGTAGGTCAGATCTGCTTGACAGGCATGCACAATCACCACTAGACTTGAGATGTGCCTCATTCATTCATTGTCTTGCATATGTCCAGTTACTGTGGAAGCATGCTGTCCTGAGCTCACACCTGGATTACCTGCCTATCTTAGTGTCTATCCAGGACAGTGGTTATTAGACTTGGTAAAGATAAGGATAAAAGGAGTGTTACACATGCGTTTAACCCTAAGAACAGGCTTTCGCTTGACACCTTGATAGCCTAGTGGTGATACAGCACCCAAGTGACACAGTATTAATCCGTCTGGGAGTCACTAGAGTTAAGTAATTTATCACCGAGTTGGAGGCTGATAGTAGAGCGTAAACCCAGTACCTACCAGCATTTTGAGATGAACGGCTTGAGACATTACCTAAAGGCTAAAGCTAGCCAGTATAACAATATATTCTGTCTGTTGCCATTACAGTAATATTTAGTTTGCCGTAACTTAAAAACAATGGTCACAATGCAAAAAGAAGAATGTATTGCCATTTTATTTTGTAGTCAAGAACTTTATAATTTGAAAACAGTATTTTGGTAAATGCTTTTCCTTTCATATTTATTTTAGGACAAACCATTAAAGTTTGTAAAATATCCAACAAAAGTTATGAGATTACGGTTTTGTGGTCTAGATGTGTATATTACCAGTACTAAATATAAAATGTATTACCTGTACTAAATATAAAATGTATTACCAGTACTCAATATAAAATGTATTACCAGTACTAAATATAAAATGTATCACCTGTACTAAATATAAAATTGAATACTAGATGCCACTCAGCATGATAGGATTTTCAACAAATGAATGTCAACATGGGTGAGCATTGTCAACACTGATGTTCAAGAGAATAGAAAGTACCTGAAGACAGCGATTGGTTTTTGTCTTTAACTTCTGCTGGAAAAAGTCAAATTGAAAAATATTGTTTAACAGCCTAAAGAAACGCATGTTTTAAAATTCTTTGATAGCATGATTCCATTAATCATTTCGTTCCTGTGAATTTACTGTCAAATATCTACAACCAGAAAAGTCCTCGAAATGGCGATGTGGGAAATGCAGGACACAAAAACCCAGTGTTTTATGTAAGGCTGGAGAATGGTTGCTCACACCTGTCCTGTCAGTGAGCTAATCTTTGTTTTGTATAAATGCTGATATGGTGTTAAATAAGTTCACAGTATACTGGTGAGTTGTTATAAACATTTCTTTACATTTCACAAATGGGTATCCTGGGTGCAAACGTGTTGTAACACTTAAATATTAATTATTTAATTTTTATATTTTCAGATTACTACTAAGACGTCATTGTGGAGAATGTGTCGAGACAAGCGTATTCTTGATAGCCTGCGAAGAGATTATGGAAAACCAAAAGTTTTAACGATAACACTTGTGTGAAACTGGATGCTGCGTGCTACAGGATCCGATTGTGCTGCTGCGTCTTAATGGAGACGATGTGCACAACAAAATGGTGTTCTTGGTATCCCGACAAGCAAGGTGAAAACTCACCACTCACTATGAGATGACAAACATCTTGGCCTCTTCTCATCTGAGTAAAGAGGTGCTAGAACTGTCACAAGATTTCATTCGCCACCAATGTTTTGGACATTCATTTTGAAACGGTAGTTTAAAAACAATTCTAAAAAATAAAAAGGTTATTTAAATAAGAAATAGGTTTTTGAAAAAGTTTAAAATATATTTTAAAAGTACGATAGTTTTAAAATGTGTAAGGATAAGGTATTCAAGTTCATTTATTTCAGTTATTTAATGATTTAGTGGGGTAGTATTAATACCCACCAAATTAATATTATGATGCATGAAAAATGGTGGATGTAATTGTAAAACGACCACATTTTTAACATTAATCAGGTTTTCAGTGTCTTTGAATAACCATATAGCTGAATAGAAAATGGTGGCTTATTTTCCTGGAGATTTCTTCGGGAAGCATATGAAGTCAAACGAGGGCTGTTTATCACTGGGTTGTGTTAGGACCCTATGGCATGTTAGGAGCAACTGTACTGGCCAGATTTCACCAGTCTGTTGAGATGATTTCTACATCCAAGGATGGGAATCGACAACAATACCACACTGGATTCCAAAGACTGCTCAAGCAAGGTGTTGCTGAAAACTATTTATCTTCTTCTGTTTCTCTTATTCTTTTCTTTATTATTATTTTATTATTTTCAGTTTTACAATTTTTAACCAAATGTGAACTTTGTGCTTCCTGTAAGCCATGCTGTGTTCAAGCTAGCTGCCTCGTGTAACGAGTAACCCAGATAAGAATTAAGTCTTGCAACATCATAGACATAAGAAGTTGCCTGCAGCTTAGGAACCAGTGATGTGTTTATTCACAGCATATATCCTCAGTTGGAGACAGGGTAATTACCAGCAATACTACTTCTGTCTATGATCTTTCAAAATAATTTCTGTGTTCACTGCTCTTAACAGCAGCATGTCATACTGTAACATATCCCGGTTGTTTGGTTGCCATGCCATCATGATTGCAACCACAGTAATGGCTGTACTGCATGGTAACCAATATTTTGGCTACCAACATCGTAACAGCTGGTTACTGAGGTGAAATTGGCAGTTACTTGTTGTGAAACACCTTGATGTGTTGGACTAGGTATACCTGGCGTTTGTTGCTCACATTATTGATCATACCTGTATTGAAACTAGTGGTCTGCAGCTTGTTTACAAATATGGTAATGTGTTGGAACTATAATCCTGTATATTAGTAACACCTTGGTAAATTTCTTGGAACCATTGTCCTGTAGTCTGGTTACCGTGTTGAATGTCCTGGATCTGGTATCCTAGTTTACTGATCATATTTGTGTTGGAACTAGTATCATTGTTGCCTGGTTACCAACATCAAATAAAACCACCATTTGAAATGGTATTCTGATGACATGGTTACCAACTTGGTGAATGGCAGCTTTATGTTAGCATGGTCCATGTTTTGTTATTCCAAGTAAAATATTGCCGTTTCAGAAGTTTCACGATCAAAATAATTCATTATACATGATTTATTTTGATCATTAAATGCTGTCTTCTGTGATAATTAACTGTGTACCAAGTTGGTCCTCTGCATGTTCAGTCTTGCCCAAAGAAATTGTAAAAAATTCCTTATAAGCTAACATTTAAAAGTAATGAATTACAAATTTGTATCAACTGATCTTAACAAAACCTTAAAATGAATTTTGCCAAATCAGAATTTTTATTTATACAGTGAACATTAAATAAACAGTTCAGTATAGAGGAAGTTTGGACCACATTTGATGTACTCGGTAAATGACAAACTTGGTGCACAGAATGTGGTGGTTTACGCAGCAGTGTCCTGTGCATTTCTGCTAAATATTTACACCCATCATGTAACGTGTTCTAGCCTTTCTTTTCAAGTTTGTACCAATTCTTTATTCATGGAAAACATAATGCCTTTTTTTTTTAATCTCTTTTTTTTTTTTAGGGATAAAGATGTATTTATTGATTGGATATTTTTAAACTGTAAATTGAAAGTTAATAGTAATAATTGTTTTGATAAGTTTATTATAATATACTGATTAGCGTGTTATAGGGGATAATTATACTTATTACATTTGTGTGGTTCATTTTATTTTTGAGTTGGGGAAATAATGTAACCATTTATTATGGGAACAATAATGCACTACAGGATAAATTTGAAAATTTTAATAGAATTTTTTTTTTCTCTACAGGATTAGTCTATGGTGTGGGAAGTAAATTTCATTTAAAATGAGATTGCAAATTTTAATACTAATGGGATCTTAATTTTTTTAATGTGTGTCCAAAAAGTTTACATGTTTTAAACTGTTTTAAACTGCATAGCTGTACAAATTTGAAAAGAAAAGACTGGTCACGTGATACAGTGGCGTTCTTTGTCCAGTTGTAATTCAACTGCAGTTTGTTTACAAAATGCAGTTGCATTGTTGGTTGTATTTTTTTATGTGTTTTTTCCAGATTTTTTTTTCTTTCTACAAAAAAGTGACAATGCTAAATGTGTATTGTATACTGAAATGCAATTTATATTACAAAATAAAAATTTCATTTTCAAAGTTCATTATGAAAGTTAAGCATCATTAACAATTGTAAGATTTATTGAACACCATAATGAAAGAACACCATTGAGTAAGATAAAGGTAAAATGTATCATATAAATGAATTGTAGTTTATTGGTGAAGGTTGAATTGTTAATATTTATCATAGAAATATTTGTAATTTTATCATGTCATTGTAAAGTTGTTTACCCTGTAAAAGATAAGACACAACAAAATCTTAAGTTTTTTCACAATTTGGCAATTTTGTGGGTGAAAGGTGATGAAGTTTTCTTTCGGATTGTTTCCAAAACATTGTGTGTTGGGTTTACATATATAGATGTGTTGCACAAAGGAAATTGCTAACTGTTGGAATCTATTCTTTTACAGGGTAAACCTATATATTATGTAAGGGTTTACAGACCCCTAGAAGCTAATGGTTTTCCTATATCTCCATTATTAATTGTAAGACCGGCAACCAACAGTAAAGTCAGGCTGCATAATAATGTATTGCAATAATGTTTTGATCTTGTACGCACATTCCTGTCACAATTTTTCAATAAAGACATTTATGCATTTGATTTTTCTTGTCTTTATAATTTTTGCTATATCTAATCTTTGTCCTTCACTGAAAAGAAATAATCTTGTTTAAGTAATTTAGTTCAACAAAACACATTGATACCTTGTTTTATTTAATATTGTAGCTTTTTGTACTCGATACATTTTATCACCAGTTGTTAATTAAAAATAATAAAATGGGATTCCTTGATGGTATATCAAAGGCCGTGGTATATACTATCCTGTCTATGGGATAGTGCATATAAAAGAAAGTAGCCCATGAAGTGGTGGCAGCGGGATTCCTCTATCTACACGGTCCTTAACTATATGCCTCACGCTATATAACCGTAGACCAATGTGTTGAATGCATCAAATAAACATTTCCTTCTTTACTTTCTTTTTAAATGCAGGAACTAACAATGAAAATTATTACAAACCACCACCAGTTTTCAACATCGATTATCACTGAATAATGGTCCATATTTTGTTATTCCAAGTAAAACATTGCTGTTTCATAAGTTCATGATCAAAATCATTCATTATACGTGATTTCTTTTCAAGTAGGACTTCTAGCATGCTAAAGTATGTTACCGAGACGTAAAACATTAATTTGCCGATTCAGTGTGTCAAGTATGTATGTTTTATTTACAATGATGTGAAGTTATCCAAACATTGAACTGTGCAGTGTTTCAAGTTCATATTCACGCTGTTTTGCCCGAGCCTGAAATAAAAATGTAGAATGAATAAGTTATATACAGTTACTATTTTTAAACATGCACACATTTTTTTTTTTACTGTCCCAGTAACAAGATGAGCTGTTGCATAAAGCAAAATGGACTATAAATTGTATTCTATTTACCAGTTTAATTACTTGTATCAAAATATACCTCGCTTTAAAGAGACACAGAGATGTTTTATTTAACGATGCACTGAACACATTTTATTGACTTAATATGGTGTCGGATGTATAGGTTATGAAATATATGATAATGACAGGAAACCTGCCACCACATGGGCTGACTAGCCAATCGGCAACGACGGATCTTTTATATACACAATCCCTGACACGATAGCACATACCATGACCTTTGATAAGCCAGTTGTGGAGCAGTGGCTGGTACAAGACACAGCTGAATGGGTGCAGCAGGTGAGATCAATCTGACCTACCTAACAATATTCCATGTAACTAAATCCCAGCTGAATGCTACTTGACTTTTCAAATAAAACATTTCTGATGTCAACACAGACATTATTAAATGACCAACAACTAACCTTATGTTTCTTGTATGTTTCATAGTCTGGGTCATCAGTTGGTAGTTCGTATCGGCACACTGGGCAAGTACTAACCTAGGGAAATAGTGATATAGGAATAATATGGGCAACATCAGCCTCTAAGTGTGATATAAGATGGACAGAAGGAAGGAAAGAAGGAAATGTTTATTTAATGATACACTCAACACATTAGTGTACGTTTACGGACCATCTAAACCCACTGCCGCCACACAGGCTACGGTTTCCAAAAAAGCAGCAAGAGGTTTTTTTATATGCACCAACCATAGACAGGATTAGCACATACCACGGCCTTTGATACACCAGTCGTGGAGCACTGGCTGGAGTGAGAAATAGCCTAACAGATATGACAGACCTGCAGTCTCGTATGTATTCTTGAGTAAAATATGCTTGTGCAATAAAGAGGACATACATTTAAAGATCATTATGATATTGATCAAGGAAATCTACTGCTTCCACATGGGCTACTCTTTCCAATTAGCAGCAAGAGATCTTTTCTATGCAGCATCCTGCAGACAGGATAATAGTTGTGGAACACTGGCTAAAACAAGAAAGCTCAATAAGACCACTATGTGGTATCGATCCAATGATCCATCAAAGCATATGATCCATTGGGCTATGTCTCTTTCCAGCCAATGCCCCATGACTGGTATATCAAAAGCTGTGGTATGTGCTATCCTGTCTATGGGATAGTGCATATAAAAAATCCCTTGCTGTTAATTGAAAAGAGTAGCCCATGAAGTGGCAGTAGCAGATTTCATCTCTAACTATATATATGGTCCTTAACCACGTGCCTGACGCCATATAATCATACACCAATGTGTTGAGTGTCATTAAATAAACATTTCCTTCCTTCCTCCTGTCACGTGACTGATCTGAGATCGATCTCTGTTGGGTAAACAAAAGGTTTTTTTCTAATAATGATTCTGATGTCGACATAATCATTAATAAAAATGTGTTGAGTGTTGTTTTTAAAGTGTTGTTGTTGTTGTGTTTTTTTTAAACACAAAACCACACAATATCACCCACTACTTGGTGACATTAATGAAATAAATGATCTTGAGAAAATGGTATCAGTATACAACACACCCTTAAGAAAACATTTCCATCTAAAAAAGACAAACAACTATCCACCTTCTGAAGCCATGGAAGGATGCACCTGGAGTGGAACTGATGGTCACATGGTAAAGTCTTAGTTTCATCATCTTCATCAAACTCTCCTAGACACACTGAGCACTGAATGCCCTCAGCTGAAGGTGATAAAAACATTTTATGGCATTAATGACTAATGTAATGAATTCAAGGTTACATAGTGACTAACGTAATGAATGCAAATGACTGATTTATTGATGTACTCAATAACATCTATTTAAATTCATATGGTTTTAAAGTCAGTTGGAAACATGGTTAAGGTTACACTTGATAACTTATTTATGCTTACCAATTAGATGAAAGAGTATTAAAGCTTGAAATATTCAGAATTATCATGAACTTAAAATATCTTTTAAAATTAATTTCTACCTGCAGTTTTATTAACTTAAAAGAAAAACCAAAAAAATCAATTAAGCTATAGGTTCAACAGATATACTTAAATAAAACAAACCTGCTATTGTTGGGCTAATAAGTTTTGTTGGAAGGTCATCCACAAACTTTTTTGATGCTGGTGGCACCTTTTTACTTCCTCCAAATATTCTGAAAAACAAAACCCAATGGAAAACTAAAACTGCAGTAATAGGAATATGTTTATTTATAAAATATAATTTTATGTTCAATACAAGCACAACTCATGGTTTTATCGTCAAATGCTTACTATATAGTTTAAACAATATTCATCATTATCTAACGAAGCAGACATGCTAAGTTTAGTAGGTGTCAGTGGTAATACCAGTAATAACTTTCCAAAATAGTGCGATTTCACATGGTCGTTTAGATGTCCAATGCAATCTGATAAATACTGAATAAATCACACTTGTATATGCTATTTTGTTTACTCAATCCAATCCACAATATTTGTATCCCTACCAAACTTTCTACTTGTAAATTTAAGCCTTAAATTATATAGTATTTAATAACATTTGTGGTTAGATGATCAATGGCAGGGGTGTTCAAAATGTTCACCTTTCGTATTCTACATTCCACTCCATAGCTGCTCCAGTATCCAGCAACAACCTGTAAATAGAAATCCAAATTTAATAATAATACAATTAATATAATATTATCATCAAACCACTGAATTGCAGCAGTTATCTTTAAATATTATTATTATTATTATTATTATTATTATTATTATTATTATTATTATTATTATATTTTCTTCTTCTCACTATCTTTCTCTCCCAAGTGTAAAGAGATCCATTCATATGAAATAATTATTCCTCAGTCACCTGTGTGCCGATTGATAATGGTCAAAGTTAACTAAAGTTAAAACAAAATAATTATTATTATTATAATTAAATTAATTAAAAAAAATAATTGTAAAAACTACAAGTGACTAGCTTAAGGATGTTTACAAATGGGCGAGTTTACAAATTTTGAAATAACCTAAATAATAAAACTATTATGAACATTCTGGTAGGGCCCTAATCACACATACCAACAGGTAGAAAGTTAAATCTCTCTCTCTCTCTCTTACACACACATACCGTACCGTCATATAAATTCAAATATCATATGTTTTCGAACAGCTGATTTATACACAATTTTCTACGTGCATACTAAAGTTGTAACGTTAGTAAACATCTCAAATTGACTGGAAACGTTTGTGCATCTTTCGCTACAAAAATGTTGGTGTAAAACTTCCATGTGTAAGAATGACAATTAATTTATTGAAAACTAATGTTAATTAATCAC
>JAUTBW010136573.1:0-13862 GCA_032361425.1 Peltospira smaragdina | reverse complement strand
TTATTATTATTATTATTATTATTATTATTATTATTATTATTATTATTATTATTATTATTATTATTATTATTATAGATTTTTAAAAATTATTGATACTGGTTGTGTATTTATTATGTTATTGACATTGTATTTTTCATTCATCACTGATAAGCATTGTGCTTTTTCTTATTTTATTGATATGTGTTGAATTTATTATACCGTGGTATGGAATTTGGTTATCAGACTTACTGATAGGGATACGTTTTTCATAGTATTGCTAGTTTCATTGAGAAAAGCTGTGTTTTCTATTTTGCAGATCACACTTGGTGATAGTATGATGGACCAAGCCTCCCAGGTGGTAATGGGGCAGGTGACACAGAATGGAGGCACCGCCTCTCCTACAGGATCACAGGACGACCTCAGTAAAACAAATCTGATAGTCAATTATTTACCACAGACCATGACTCAGGATGACATACGTTCACTCTTTTCAAGTATAGGAGAGGTGGAAAGCTGTAAGCTCATCAGAGACAAACCCACAGGTAAATAAACATCTTTTCATGTTGTCTTATGGGTAAATAAACATCGTTTCATTGATTTTCACAACAAATGTGATTAGGCATCAAAGTCCACAGGAAACAAATAATGGTTTTGGCATTTATATAAAGTGAGTTTTGTTTCGAGATGAATTTGAGGGTTTAAAGTAAGAAATATTACCATTTTACTGAAAAAATATTAGATTTTTGTTTGTCTTTTTCATCATTCTTTTAAGCTGTTCATTTTGCATGCATATTGAAAAGTGGAATATAGTATAATAGTAAATTTTTGTGTGTTTCTTATGGTTACATTACTTTCGTGACTTTAAAATTGACTTCATGATGGTGCTTGAAAAAACTTCTTGTTTTAAAAACTAAGATGTAAAATATTAAAAAATTAATAAAATTTTAGGTTTGTAGGTATGAAACTTAGTCATTACATAAAATATAGCAGTTAATATTGTTAGGTTGTAATAATACCTCTGATAACTTCCCCATTTTCACCTCCAATCTGCCTCCCCTGAATATTGACCTAAGATCATTCTACTTAGGATAATTAAAATAATAATGAAGAATCAAAGCAAAATTACCTTTGACATGCAATGCAATGTATTCGATTATAAATTTCTTGGTGTTATCTTTTCAGTGGCGGGTACCTTTTCTAATGCCAAGGAGGATATTTACAAAAGAGCTTTAAAGGCAGATTTCAAAATATGTAGGTGCTTTGATTCAAATAGTGGTCCATGTTTAATATGTTTGGTTATTTAATCAAACATTCTGCATTAAAATTTGATTGTAAAATTTGCCTTAAAATATTGGACAGAAAAAATCCCTTCAAATTTTTTTTCTATAAGCGTGTAAATTCATCCTTGGCAAATGAATATCCTACTACTATTTCATTTACTAAAAAGAAAAATGCTAGATATTAAACATGATTGTAATTGAAAAGAAAGCAAAATGAAATAAAAAGAATAATAATAAAAAATTATGATGATGCTAGTCGATAGTAGTAATTAATAAAAATTGAATGTGCTAATGCATGGGCTAATCTGACTGCTGATGTTACATAGGTAACAGTTTATTTGTACGTAATTATTAAGAATATTTTTTTTAGCAATGGAAAGTGTTAGTGGGTGTTTAGATGTTTATAATGTAGTTTTTTGTTGGTTTATGTAAGCTATATTACCTAATGACTGATTATGAACTCATTGTTTCATTAGTTTTTGTTTCCTTGGAAGATGCTTTTTTGACCTACTTTTTTTCCTTCTCATTTCATAGAATTATATAGCTTGTGTTTAAACATTTGTATTTAATTATTTTCCATCAAAACATTACTGGTAAATAAAAGTGTTTTTTTTTTTCTTGTGTTTGTTTTTATGTCATTTAGGTTTGAATATGATCATATAAGTTCTTAGCATGGATCCAGTTGCTTTCTGTTCTCAACAGATGAATACTCACATTCCAACACAGATCATAAGAAAATGGTTTACTACTTGAGTGCTATTCTCTTACGCTTAACACCAGACAACTATCAAATTTCTCATTCTTTGCTGCTTAGCAACACATTTACATAGTCAGGATGTAGAAATATGTATATAGCATTCTAAAAAATTCTGAAAGAAAATTACGTGACACATAGGCATTAAGAACTGCTGTTCTGAAATCATCAATTGAATACTTTAACACTGTATAATAAATTTCAAAAACTATTAAGTGAAACTGCACCGGTTACAAAGATTCTGACAATACCACTTGACATGTTAATATAATTTTTTTTTTACATAATCTGTTAAATAACTAATCTTCATGCATTCAATAGTAATGTGCTTAAAAACTAATTAAATAAGAACATTGTTGTTACTTTGAATTTTGGTTTGTCATTACACAATAAGTTTAAAAATCAAATTTACTAGCAGATTTGCATTTGTCATATACAGTCCATTTAATTTTGTATCAGTCACATAAACTTCAAAAATTAGAAATTTGAATTTTGTAAATAGGAATAGAAGCTAATAATTTCAGAAGTTACTTTTTTAGGACCTTTTTGCATTAAATAAATTAGTAGTTAGATCAAATTACAGTAATCTATATTATTGGCATTTAGAGATTGGTGTCAATTAAAAGTTGAACACCAGTAAGTGATGTTAACTTTAAAATGTTTAGTTAATTTAACATATCTAAGCTGCATGTTTAAGTATTAAGTATTATTCAGTTGAAAAGATAATGAATTAGAATGTGTGTTTGTGTTATGCATTATAGGTCAGAGTCTTGGATATGGGTTTGTGAACTACAAGAGAGCTGATGATGCTGAGAAAGCCATCAATACACTGAATGGCTTGAGGTTACAGAACAAAACAATAAAGGTAAGTCTTCCTTTTGAGGTGCAGCTTCAGGACAGTGAATTTGGTAATAATTTTATTTAGAATAAATATTAATTAAAACTCTTATCTGCATAATGTTATAATTTTTGGTTTTTTACTTTGGTAAATTACATTTGAAAAATAATTTCACAAAATTTTAATATTATTATTTTGTCTTGGTGTATGATTTATTTATATTAGAAATTATTGATTTGTCAGCCCTTGCATATAGTTGACCTGATCTATTTAAAAGCCACACTTATTCATCCTCCAAGTCCAAGGAGCCAAGTGCAGCCATACTAAACATAGCAAGTTGCAGAATATGCTGGTGTCAGCTCAGGATTTACAGGTTTTTTTTTTTTTATCTCGTTTTTTTTTCCAGCTCTGTCATTCTTCTCTGCTTCATATATTAAAACAGCAATTTGTTTTATCTTTAATTTTTTTAATTTAGTTTCTCTGGTTCTTTCTTTATAATTTCTCTGATTTCTTCATAACACTGTTTTGTTCGCATTTAAGACTGTTTGTTAATTTTCAGGTGTCACTAGCTCGACCCAGCAGTGAAACCATTAAGGGAGCTAACTTGTACATAAGTGGCTTGCCTAAATCTTTGACTCAGTTGGACTTGGAGAAACTGTTTACATCTTGTGGATCTATCATTACATCCAGAATTCTTTATGACCAAATCACAGGTACTTAGCCTTCTTTTTTCCCCTCATTTTCACTCCTTTATTTATTTATTCAACAATTATTTGTAGGTGTCATATGCGAGACCCAGTAGTGAAGGTATAAAGGGAGCTAACTTGTATATAAGTGGCTTGCCAAAGTCACTGACTCAACATGAATTGGAGAAGTTGTTTTCACAGTGTGGACAGATTATTACCTCGAGAATTCTGTATGATAACACCACAGGTCAGATTTCTTTCTGTAGCATGACACTGTCCATGTTATGCAGGGCTGATTTCAATGTTAGCATTTCTGTTAATTGTTTATTTTACCAGTTATCTTTGCTTTGTTTCTTGTTCCGTTATTGCTGAAATATTCCATCATTGATTTTGGTCATTTTTGTTTTGTTACTAACTGACATTGGCATGTTTCCCCCATGCCAAGGTTTCTGATATTTTTGTTTCCCATTTTGTTTTATTTTCTTTAAACAAATTAAAAAATTACAGTTGTTGGTTTCCAATTTTAAAGTTAATTTCATTGCTATACATTTATGTTCAAAATCTTGAATACTGAATTCATTAGATTTTAAATGAAAAATGAGTTTCTGTTGATGTCATGTAGAAATGTGTAAGAGATACATGGAAAACTTTGCACTCTAATTTGATACATTGATTTACTTAGTGATCTGGATATTATAAAAATATACAAATATGGTATGTGATGTTTAGATGTTGAAGGTCAGCATAAGAAACAAATCAGTGATACTTAGAATTGAATTGAGTTGATAGGTGTCATTAATACAGATCTGTTAGCTTCTATATCACTCCCTTGTTTTGTCTTATGGACTGCTGAGATGTTTTTTCATTATATTTAAAAACTGTTTAGCCAGTTAACAAAAATGTATATTGTACTAATACCTAGCAGTATTTGAATGTTTAAAATAAGACGTGTCACTTTAATTGGAATATATAATTTTTTGTTTGTGTGTGGTGTTGCTGCATATGTAATATACCTGTAGTAATTAGTGGTACCATCATATGTCCTAATAATCAACTAAATAGCTAAATAAACCCTTCCTGAATTTCAGATACAGGTCATATGGTATGAATTATGGTGTATTGCCACTGGAAACATTTGAGATTTATATTTTGTCAGTACATTAACTTGCGCCAAAATTAAACAAAAGATGTTCCCTTTGCTGATAAATTGCTGGAATTCCTTTTATTTGCTTTGTATGATAGCTGCATTTAATTAAAAAAAAAAATAATAATAATAAAAAAAAATAATAATAATAATAATTTTTAAAAAAGGGGGAAAAAAACATTAATTTTTTTTAATTATCTTGTCAGTATCACTAGAGATATATCAATCACGCATTTATTCATGCATAATTGGACATTTTTGTGTGGTTACTAGAAAAGTACTGTAAGGATGGAAATAGTGTGGGATGTTCATCTGTTCAATTTCTATTCTACTCATTATTTATTTTATTTAAAAATTATTAAATGTTTTGTTTTTTTTTAAATGCAGGTTACGTTTTTTAAATTATTTATGTTTTGTTTGCTTGTTTTTTTTATTTATTTAAAAAGCAAGTATTCAATAGAAAGTTTATTTGTAAGACTTAGAAAATATACCGTAACAGGATATAATAAATAAATAAATATTAATTTATTTATATTTTAATGATGTACTCAGCACATTTTTGTTAATGTTTAGACTATCTATCGAGGTGCTACATGAAGTAATAAAACTAAAGTATTACATCAAGGGCAGTTACGTTAATAATACTTTGACATTACAGTAATATAAAGTTTTAGATCTTCACTTTTGCTATTAAGTAATAAGCACAAAAATGAGGTTCTCTGTTAGTGAAAATGAAGATTATAGTGATCATACAGTCATATTCTGTTGATAAAGTTGCCTGTTCTTTAAATTGTTTTTTTTTTAACAGTCTGGATAATAATCCATGTTTTTCTAAATAGACCAACACAGGTTCATATTCCAAGAGGTGCCTCTGCCCATAGTTTAAGTAACCTACATTGGGGTCAGCTAAATTTGCAGATTGCATTGAATAGATACTCTAACTAATGGTAAATTCAATTGTTTGTAAATTTATTTATTTTTTAGGATACTAAATTGATACGGAAACAATAATAATAATAATAATAATAATAATAATAATGTTTATACATATTTGATAGTATAATGTCATAGTTACTGGTAAATCATTATTCCTCTTAGTTATTAACAGCTACTAGTACTGTAAAAAGTGCTGTTGATCAATACTTGAAAATTAAGTTTGGGATTAATATCATCAGTAAAACATCTACAGGTAGATTATATACTCCCATAATTTTTGTTTAATTGATGCAGCTGTGTTTGTTCATTACTCTTTGGGAGTAATGGTGCTAAATGTTTGTCATTTGTATAATTCTATACTAGAGTTACTACAGTGAATTATAAATATGTCTTGTCTTCAGTATAAAGCCTATATATTGTCTTAGTTTAACCATGCAGTGTTTGTTGATATATATGGATAAGAGGAATTTAAATATGTTTGATTTGTTTTAAAGGTTTTTGTTGTGTTTTTATTATAAATAATTATTATTTTGTAATTTTATAACATTTCTTCGTTTAATTTGTTTTTAATCTGTTAAACTCTCTTAAGGTCATTTGTATTTTTACATATGAACCAGTAGATATTTTCAAAAGTAAATAATCTGCTAATTATTTAACTCTACTGGCAACTGATAATACGGCTTTTTAAGGTCTTAAATTTAGGGTGCAGACAAGTTGTATTATGTTATCTTATACCAAAGTACTACAGAAGTGATTACTTCAGACAGCAGCAACTGGTTCTGAGCCATTTGAAATAGTAGTCCTCTGTCATTCAGTTCACTATTGATTGTTGTAACAGATGTCTCAGTCAAACACATGGTCCATTTGCTTGTGTTATCACTTGGATACATATTGTGTTTGTGCTTTCCTTATGTTTAATTGGAAAGTTGTGCAGCTAGATATATGTATTTGTCTCATTTGTATGACGGCTATGTGTGTGTTACTGTTAACTGTTTTAGTATCTGTAGCTTGACAACAAGGTAGTTAATGAATGTTTATCAGCAAAAAGATAAAGAATTTCGAAATTCAAATGTAACTAGTTTCATAGAATATTTTTCTTTTTTAATTAAATGAAATTAGAATAGGGTAGTGGTGGTGTGCAATTTTTTTAATTAGTTCTGTTTTTGTGTGTTTTGTGGGGTTTTTTGGGGTTTTTTTTGTTTGTTTTTTTTGTTTTGTTTTTTTTTAGAGAGAGAGAGAGGATGGGGTAGTTGGCGATATATGTGTGTGCATTGCTTATGTATATTTAAAATGTATATATATCTCTTGTGATACACTATAAAATGTGTCAACTCATCAGTTTTGGGGTAGTTAGGTGTTCTGTTAAGATGTTGTTTTGGTAAGCTAAAAAAACTAATTGATGACATAGCAGTCGAAGTAATTCCCGTGAAACCTTTCCAACTGAGTGTAGGCAGACTTGGTTTTAGTGGTAAAGAAACCTTTCAGGGCCAAATCATTTTTGCCTTAAGCTTCAAGAGTCTTGTTGATAAATGAACTTTGATTATCAGTTAACATTAACAATCTTACAAGTATAGCATGTAGACTACTATGTCCATCACTTTTAACTTTTAAGATGGTTTCAAGTTCAAAGTATTTGAACTGAAACCTGCATGTGGCTATTGATGTTGTAATGTTGCAGAATTGTATCTTCTGATAAATATATGTATTGCTTTCTAAAATGTTTGATGTACTCATGGATTGTTTAATCTGCGCTTTCAGGGTTATCCAAAGGGGTTGGTTTTATTCGGTTTGACCAGAGAATAGAGGCTGAGCGAGCCATTGCTAAGTTGAATGGACATATTCCTGAGGGAGCCACTGAAGGAATTACTGTAAAGTTTGCTAATTCTCCAAGTTCAAACAAAAATGTGACAACCCTGTCTCCAATGGCACTGGCAGCTACGTATGTGTCGCCAACCAGGAGGTATTTTGGACCAATTCATCACCCAACAGCAGCAAGCAGGCTGAGGTTAGTTGATGGTTGTACACACCCGTTACTTGTCCAAGCTCTGTTCTAGCCCAGGTTCAAAAATATGTCTTAAATATCCCATCAATGATGTAAGATTCTACTCATTGAAATGTTTCTCAAACACAGCAGTCTATAGCAGATTTGTTTATATTTTAATAATGTTTTAAGAAACGAGTGTTTCTTTTGATTATAATAGTATTTAGTGTAAAATTGTTAATAAGAGGACTTTTCAAAATGTGTTTGAGAAACTGTTTGGCATAGATATTCACTAAATAATGAGGAATTACCTATTATCAATTGATAGTTGTAATATAAAATTACTGTTACGGTTCACTTAAGAAAATTGGCTATCAAAGATCATTTGCAACCATCAAGTTACCTTAAATTGAATTTTGTTTTTTTAGACAAATGACTGATCCCCAAAGAAGCACAATTTGATTATTGCACTTTATAAATTTATTTCTTCTGCTTCTTACATTAATATTAGTTTGCGTTAACTGCATTTATTTTTGTCGTTTATTGTCATTTTAGAATTATATTTTCCAGCTATATTTTTGTCTGTTAATGGTTTTTTTTTTTTTTTTTTTTTTTTTAAAATATGGTTGTATCATAAAAATTAATTTGTTGTAAATTTGCTTTTATTCACCAAAAGCCATTTTTAGATCAGTATCAGAGCTAGAACACCAACAAATTAAAAGTACCAAGAATAGGTGCATTGGTCATATGAATAAAGCATATTAAGAACAAAACTGAATATTATTTAACTTTCATTTGACAGTTATTTGCAGTATAATGATTGACTTTTCCACACGTTTTTAAAAGTTGTTAGTCTAAATTGCCATTCAAAATTAACTGTTTTAAAAAGAATAAAATTAAAATCTGAATCCGTTTGTCATTTTTTTGAGTTAATATAACTGTTTGGTTAACTTTGATAATTCAACATAGTGGGCTTATTCAGTAGAAATAATAAATGTTTTGCCTGATGTTTGAGAAACAAAACTAGGAGGAACTCTTTAAAATCTGTTACACCATTATTAATATTACATTTGTATTTATTGAGTCGTTTGTGTGTTATTAATTTTATTATTTGTTTTTTTATAATTCTCATTCTTTGTTCAGTTAGTTGTGTTTATTTTCTTTAACCTGCCTGCAGTCCCTCCTTCCTGTTGAGATGTTTTAAATGTTTTGTTCTCCTTACTCTTGAAATTTTTGGAAATCATCACAGTATAAGTGAATATTTAATTGCATTAAATATTCCCAATATTGATATCATCATTGTAAAGTAAACTTTATTTTAAACCAAATATAAAATACTGTAATTTCAGCAATATATTATCCAGTTGTGTTATTTTTGTCTTCCTTTTCCAGTTTACATCATAAATTATTTTGGTAAAACATTGTTTCAAATGAAATAACAAAGTCACATAGTGACTAATGTTGGTTACAGCAAATCTACATTATCCTTTTTTGTTATTATTTAAAAAAATATTTGAAACATGGTCTTAATGAAAGGTTCTTCATTGTGTTCAGTTCTGAATTTGTGTTGTTTACAAATGTTTGGCAAACTGAATGTTTTTTCAGATACTCGCCTCTTGAAGCTGGATTATTACCGAGCACTATTCTCCCAACAGCAGCCGCTGCTGCAGCCGCGACAGCTACAAGCACAACCAATGCCTTGAATGGCACTGGTTGGTGTATCTTTGTGTATAACCTGGCCCCCGATACCGAGGATAGTGTGCTATGGCAGCTGTTTGGACCTTTCGGTGCTGTGCAAAGTGTCAAGGTGATTCGTGATTTCCAAACCCAGAAGTGCAAAGGATTTGGATTTGTCACAATGACAAATTATGATGAGTCCATGATGGCAATACAGAGCCTGAACGGCTTCAGTCTCGGCAATCGTGTTCTACAGGTGTCGTTCAAAACCAACAAGTACAAGTCATAAAACGAATTCTTCTATGTCATCTAGTCACCAGTTGATATACATTTTGGAACCAATACAGTTATACATATTCATTTTGAAAAAAAATCCTGCAACTTGCGAACCAGAAGAAGTGTTCATTTTTATACTGTCAAAGTACTGTATGAAAAGGTAAACTTGAAACGTTTTGACTCATAATAACATTGCATAAATGGAATCAGATATACCATAATGGTTTTGAAAAGTGCATTGTGGGAGAATCTCAATTTCTGTTAACCACTTGTATTCACCCTTCTTTTTTTGTGCATAATTGTTTTGTTGTTTTTTTTTCTGGTGTATATTGAGTTGTCCGTATTTAATATTTGTGTTTACATTTTGAAATAGATTTTTGTGTCCTAGGAAGTGATGGATCTGTGAAAAAAAAAAAAAAAAAAATCATCTTTGCATAATTTATTATCCTTTTCTTTCTTTCTTTTGTGGAAATGTGCTTAAAGTGCACGTAGCAAGCTCAAGATTGACTTATTTCAGTATTGTTACATGTTCAATTTGAGTATGTTATTTATTGCATTATTTATTGAGTCCATGGTTCTTTATTTCTTTTTGTTGTGGTCATTTACATTAAATTTTGGTTTACTTTCATTTTCTTGTGTTTGTTTTGTCTTGCATGGGCCTTTCCTAACCAGGTTTGGCTAGTCTTTTATTTATTTACTTTTACTTGATTGTTTACAAGGGAGTTGATTTGTAAACACTAATACCACTTGAATGCGACAGATGACAAATGGAAGAAATTTGACAAGTTACCTCTGGTTGTTTACAGTAAATAGAAAGATCTCAGTAATTTTATTTGTTTTTTAATTTTATTTTATTCTCATTTTCTTTCACGTTCCTGCATGCATTTAGCTAAAACACTAACACTGCATGTTTGAAGTGAATGAAATTTGATGTTTGTGATATTTCACATGCTCTCATTAATCATTATTATGCTGTAAAACAATGTATCTTAGCTTTTCTTGGATACATGCTGAAAAATACATCATTTACATAATGTTTACATGAATCTTCCACAAAAAGAAAACTGTTGATGAAATATTTAATTTACCTTTTTAAGCAGATTTCAACTGTTAGGTCACAGAGTTAATGTATATATATTATATTATTATATATTATATATATATATATATATGTATCAATAAGACATCACAAGAAAGTGTCTTTTATCTGATACCAAGCTTGCTTGAAAAAATATACATAATATATACACTGATATCAAGCACACGTGGTATCTCATCAGAATCATAAAACACTTTTAACCTCATTTACAATGACCTGACTGAGTGTCGCGGTCATTACACATGAAGTCTGAGACATTCCGAGAAAGCACGTTATCCTGGTGTCATCCACAGTATAAAGATGACGATGACCATAGTGTGCACATTTATAAACTGAAAATGTTATGTACATATTGGACAGTTAAATGTATAAATTTGCAATGTTGAGAGCTGTGCACAGTGTGATCACCCCAATTCCAAGTTTTTAAACATTTTTTATACATTTAAGAGAAGAACTGATTATATGTTTAGAACCTTTACTGCTCTCTTTTGAAAGAGCTCCACCTTGACAGTCTTGTTGGAAAATTGTTTTTGATGTATAATTGTTCTATTTTATGGACAAACAGCAAATATTCTTTTACAATGACTTCCAGTGTCTCCATTTTTAGGCCCTGTGGCCAGAATATATATGCAATTCCCTTTTATCCTATTAGTGAAGGAAACTTTATGAAACTGTGTGGTCAGTTTGTTACATGTGTGTTATTCAGTTTTGTGGCCAACTACTGAGATGGCAAGTATTTCCAACCTGTGGCTATAATAGACGTTATTCCTGTTAAAATAAAATCATGTGCCAACAACCCAAGAGTGCTATATAGTACAATTTTGTTAAATTTCTGGTTTCACATTTTGAAAACACATACAGCTTCATTTGTGACACAGCAGAGATAAAAGTAAATTCAAAATAAGTTATACATCATTATTTCACTAGGAAAAATTCTTATTTCCAGTTTGCAATTTTGTTTCAATAATTCTGAAACAAATTTCAATTCAATTTTCCATCAGATTGTTTGATTCAATTTTTGTTCTTTCATTCGTTCCTTCATTCTAGTTTTCATCTTAAACTTTAATTGTATTCAAGATGTTTTTACATTTACGATTTTCTTGTTCAGTGTTTTAATATTGTTTGAGACTTTTTTCTCTTGATTCATTCCATTGTATTTTTGATATTGGGTTTCTTGTTTTGGTGAGGGCTAATTTTTATCAACACCACAGCACCACAAAATTGCAGACAAGTCAGGTGCACTGTCCAACCAGAACAAACCCTTTATGTAAGAGTTTCACTTTTTAACTGTCTTGATACATGTGCTTTCTGCTTTTGCGTTAATATTACCCAGTATTAGGATGTCGTGTCCCAATAGCCATGTTTTAACAGAGCTCCAGATAGTTCAGTCTGGAATTCATGTTTAAAAATTATATTTAGTCTTCAAAGCAATAATAGCATGTTTTGATCCTAATTTTAGAAACTGCTAATAGGATCATCCTTTGTATTCCAGTTTTCTACTGAATTAGTTAATGATTTTTGCTGTTTGTTTTTCTTAAATAAATATTACATTTTGTTTTTGTCCTCATAAAAAAAAGTGAATAATTTTTTCACTAAAACTACATATCTGGAGCTCTGTATTGGTAACCTCAATCAAAACCTTCATTATTTCTGCAGTTTTATTGTTGTACTGAAAAGAAATTCTATCAGGCTCTAAGCTGTTGTCAGTCATTATTTGTAGTTCAGTTGTATTGCAATATTTGTACTTTTACATGTGAACTATTTACACAAATAAAATCTTGCAAGAAAGACCCTTATGCATGATTTATCAATATTATGAATTAGTTTTTTCTCATTGTTAGAGTTCTGTTTATCTCTAGGTTTCTGATGGTGGTTATTTATCCATCACCAGTTTGATCCACAAAAGTTAAAGTTGTTGCTTAGATATATTAAAACACACTGACTGAGTTAATCATGGTCATTTAATGCAGCCTATTCAGAAAAGAGTAGCTGCTGAAAGTATTTTTATATATTTTCTGACTGGTTACAGAGTGATTTCTTTTTATCACTAGTGTAAAGGTTAAATATATAAACTTTGAAGATTCAGTCTACATTAGGTTAAATATTGCACTACTTGACATCACTGTTTACCACCATACTGTTTCGAGACAAGTGCATAATGAGATAATACTGTTTAAGACATTTGGAGGGTAGAGGTCCATTAGTCATTTATATTTCACCAAAAAACAAACAAACAAAAAACTTGGGCTTTATGCCCAAAACGGATCCAGTTAATGGTTGGCTGTAATATGCAAGACTGATATTTTATCAGCATGAAATAGGGAATGTAAAAACGAAGAGAAAGCTCAGTGTATGCTCGTGTTCTGGAGTTGATTGGGAGTACAGTATCGGATCTCAGGTCAACATAGTGTCTGCATATGAACCATTTCTTTAAAATATGGCTGATGGATGATTGTAGGAACTATATCTCGTCATTCTCGGTCCCCTCCCACCCGCCGCCACCCATCTCTTCTTCTCCCCTCCCCCTCTCTCTCTCTCGCTGTGTGTGTGTGGGGTGGGTGTAAAGAAGTAATCATTAACTTCGTTATATTGTTGAGTATATATGAATGGGGTGAAAGTCGCTGATAAATTACCAGCAATTCGTTAATTTTTTTAATTCATCTTACAATCGGTTCCCATCCAAAAGCTAAGCTGTTCTTAAAATCGTGTGGCATGTGAATGAGGAAACGACTCTGTGTTTACCAATTCTTAACTCGGTGTGTGGTGCATCCCATCAGTGTGGTTGTGCTTGTGAATGTGTGCAGACTAAACACTTGATGTTTGTAATTAATTATGAAGTAAATTCATTATCTTAAGTAGCAGTCGAGACACTTTACCTGTCGGTGCTCATCTGTAAATTTGTTGCCAACAGCCTTGGCCTATTCCGTCTTGTGGAACTGGGTACTAATTGCTGAATGTTCCGCCCGATTAGAGCGAGTGAATTACTGAATACTTAACCACTTTAAGAATTATGGAGGTTGGGAATCAAGTGGATTCTCTAAATGTGTTGCCTTAACCTACAACATAAGACTAATAATAGTTTTGTGTGTGTGTGCGCGCAAGCATGTCACTAGGTGTATACAGGAGTTTATTATTTTTTTATTTTTATTATTATTATTATTATTATTATTATTATTATTATTATTATTATTATTATTATTATTATTATTATT
>JAUTBW010136462.1:0-13876 GCA_032361425.1 Peltospira smaragdina | reverse complement strand
ATGATAATGGGCTACGAGATGTACCGCTCTCTGTCCACTGGCTGTCGCGTCAAGAGCAAGAAGATGAAAAAAGTATTTGCTGAGACACTAGTTGATCCAGGTAATGTCTTAGTCCGTATTCCAATAGGTTAACTTTTATCTTAGTGTTAAAGTAAATTTGGTAATTTGTTGTATTAGAGGCTTTAGGTTTGTTCTGGGGCTATCAGTGTTGCTGCTGTTTTTTTTTTATTATTATTTTTTTTTTTTTTATTATTTAAATATAATTTTCTATGTTTGGGGTGGGGGGTGGGTGGGATTAGTAAAATGTAAATAATATATTTAAGATATTATGAAGAAAAAATGGTAAACAATAGAATAACAATTATTTAGCATTTGGAAAACTAATTTACGTTATTCATTTTTAAGAATGGTTTGTTTCATAAGTGGTAAAAGTAATATTTCATAATAGGTTTACTTTAAATTGTAATTTCACAAAAACAAGGTCACAGTTTAGCCTAATGATATAAAATATATCACAAAATGCAGCTATGTCTTTGCAGTTTCTTCCTGCTAAATATTTATACTATTCTATTTTTTTCCAGGGCCTGATATTGTTGTGTGTGATGAGGGACATATTCTGAAGAACGACGCCTCTTCTATATCCAAAGCTATGAACCAAATGAGAACTCGCAGAAGAATTGTTCTGACAGGAACACCACTGCAGAACAATCTGATTGAATGTGAGCACCAAATACTAATGAAATTTAACTAGCACTAATCATAATTGTGAAAACATTCCATGGGGAGTCACATTTTCAGGAATAAAACTGCATGCTGTGTTGTTTTGTTGGGATTTGTACGATTATTCTATTTGATTCATGATACATTGTTTTTCTTTGAATAGAACCAACTTACTTGGTTTTAACATTACACAATATTAATTATATTACCTGTTTAAAGTTCTCGTTATTTCTTTTCAAGTGGGTTTTATCTATGTGTTCATAATTATTCATTAAAAAAAAAAATTCTTAATTTAATTTTTTTTGTTTCAAATAAAGGATATACCAAGTGTGTGTTTTTAATGATGCAGATAAACAAATTTAATTTTTAAATTTAAATTTAGACCATTGCATGGTAAGCTTTGTGAAGCCGAACCTTCTTGGTACGAGAAAGGAGTTCCTCAACAGATTTGTGAACCCAATCGTGAATGGTCAGTGTTCCGACTCCACCCCTCATGATGTCAAACTCATGAAGAGGAGGGCTCACATCATTCACGAAATGTTGGCTGGATGTGTGCAGGTATTGCTCTTTAAATGTATTTTGTAATTAATGTATTGTCTGTAAATTGTGTGGTTTCCTGAGACAAGTGCCACACTTGTTTGATGTAGGGAGCCTCAATAGCCTAGTGGTGGAGGCACAGTTGATCTGAAATCAGTTCCTGTCTGATCTACCAGGGATGTTTTTTATTATTAAAACATTTTCTAACTTTGATATAACCGATAATAAAAATGTTGAGCGTTGTTAAATAAAGCAATATACTATTATTACTGCTATTGTTATTATTGTCATTATCATATAATTATCATTATTGATGTAAAACAAAGTAATTAATTGCCTACCTTTGAGCATGCCATATACTGAACTAAACTTTTAGTGATAATGTAATTTTCAGAGGCGAGACTATTCCTCCCTGACCAAATTCCTGCCTCCGAAGATGGAGTACGTGATCCTTGTTCGCCTAACGCCCATGCAGGTCACCCTGTACGAGAAGTACCTGGAGGTGACAGGGCAGGCCCAGGGGGGACAGATCATCACCAGGGGGGCTCGACTCTTTTCTGATTATCAGAATCTCATGAAGATCTGGACACATCCATGGGTGCTGAGGCTGGCAGAAATCAGAGATGAGGCCAAGGTAAAATTGAATATAGTTTTGACAATAATTCAGCATACAGTAAATGAAGGTTTATGCAAAGATGTGGACTGGAACTTATCAGTATTTCAGTCATCCAAACTTTTCATCAGATTTTGTTTTATTATTTGTATTTGTTAATTATTATCATCATCATAATTTTAAAATATTTTTATGCTTTTATTTAATAATGTGCCATCTCGATAGCCTAGTGGTGACAGCGTCATTCTTTTTTAAGAAAACTTTACAACACTGATATAATTGTTAATAGTAATGTGTTGATTGCCCTGTTAAATAATTATATAAAAAGATATAATTCCTTTCATTAGAATTGTCTGGTTTGTAATGTAATTGAGAGGGTTTTTTTCTATTACTTTAAAAAATTTTTATTTCATTGTTTCTTCACAGAAACAGTACAACGATGATGACGACATTGACGATGACGGGTCAGACCTGGATTCATTTATTGATGATGAAAACACCGAGGAAGAGGAGTCCATACCCACAAACTCTGACAGTGAAGACAGTTTGTTAGAGGTGAAGAAGAAGAAAAAGAAGAGAGGTGATGATTCATCAGAGAGCGGAGGCGAGGGCACCAGCGGGGGTGCTAAACGCAGCACAAGGAGGTTTGTTGGTCATGTTTATTTTATTTCTAAATGCTGAAAGGTATACTGTTTAAAATAAGGGGAAAAAAAAGGTTTCCTGGGTTATATTTTATTTTTCTTCAAAATATGTATCGAGTTCTTGCTTAAATATACTGTTCAATCAACTTGTCTCTTTGTGTGTGTGTGTGTGTGTCTCTCTCTCTCCGTCTCTCTCTCTCTATCTCTCTCTCTCTCATACACAATGGTCATAGAATTCCTTTCTTATTATCGGAGTGGTTCTTTAAAATGTCAACATCATATAACCATAAATAAAAGTAAACAGAGTGTCTAGAATTTTCCCATCTTCCTTTGATTACCTTTAGACTGTTATTTAAGTTGCTATGTTTTCCCAAGTATGTTTTTTTTTTGTTACCAGTAGAAATCCTGTTCAGAGTGATGGAGAGGAGGTGGTGAAAGACTGGAAGACACGCTCAAGAGGAGGTGATGGTGAGATCATGATACAAACTTTTAAACTGATTTTAGCACTACAATATTTTTAAAATCACAAATAATAAATGATATTAATCATAATATTATGTTGTGATGTTCACTAGTTATTAGTTTAACAGTATCATAGAACTAAGCTTGAATATTTATGGGCTCATATTTTTCTGTAATTTATGGAATATCTTTCTTTGTTTTGTTTGTAAAAAGTGGGTTGGGAGTATGTTGCCTTTTTGGATTGTTTATTTTTTTAATGTATTTACTGAAAATATGAGATGTAGAAAGCTGGAATAATTAATGCCCAAATGCCAAAATTCTGTTAAATTGTAGAATCTAAACAGCAGTTTAAAGAGTCTGTTGTTGTCTTCAGATGTCTCTATTTTTTGTTATGTCAGTATTCAGTGCCTTGTGTGAAAGACGTTACATTTTGATGCTTGTTTTGTAGACGGGCTTGATCTTGAAACCATGAAGGGTCTGGGTAACCAGGAGCCGGTACCTGTGAGTAATGAGTGGTGGGCGGAGTTTGTCAAACTGGAAGATGCCCACAAGGTGGAGCTAAGCGGCAAGCTGACATTGCTGTTTGAGATTCTAAGACTAGCCGAAGAGATCGGAGACAAAGTGTGAGTGGTTGGCAAGACTTTTTTTTTTTTTTTTTTTTTAACTGCATGGTGTTGAAATAGGCTGCCTTGATAGCCTAGAGGTTAAAGTGGCCGACTGTGATGTCAGTCTAAGATTGATCCCTGTCAGTGAACCACTGGATTTTTCTAAGTAAAACGTTTGATCTCAGTATAGCAATCAAGTGTTAATTTTGTTTTAATCTGAAACAGACTTGTTACATAAGAATTTAAATTTTTACTGTATACATTTGCTTATGTCTATCAAATATCTTTAATCAAATCTTTCTACCATTAAATGACCACAATAAATTTTAATGTAATCACAGCCTACTAGTATTTATTTATGATCTAAAAGTTTTTGTATTAAAACAAAAATTATTAAAACGTAAATTCCATACTTGCGCATTTTATGGCTCCTGTATCCTTACAGCCCCAGTTACTAATATGTTGCTGACCCAGAATTTGCTTTTAAGTTAGGCATTTTAATGTTGTTTACATTGTATAAATTCTCTTGTAGGTTGGTGTTTAGTCAGAGCTTACTGTCTCTAAACATCATTGAAGATTTCCTGGAAGAGGTGGATCGCAAAAATCAGGAGGAAGCTGAAGAAAGAAGACTGAAATCAGTGTTGAAAAAGAAAGAAAAACTGGAGAAAAAGAAAAAAGAAGCTGAAATGAAAAAGTTGAATGAGGAAGGGGATGAAAATAACAAAAAGGAAGGAGATGAAAAGGAAGGGGATGAAATTGAAGAGAAAAAGGAAGACGATTCAGAAGAGGAGGAAGTGGTGAGTTTATTTTAAGCACTGTTTACAAATATAAAATGTGCATGGAATGAATTAATAGTCACTACGATGCTAATGTATAGGAAATTTTAATATTGATAGTTAACAGCTTTACTTGCTCCAAAAAATAATTTGTTGGTCAATTTTGTTGCATAAAAGTGTTGGATATTATAGTGTTCATCAACCTTGATATAGCTTTTTGAATTGTATATCTAGTATAACTTAATTTAGAATATTAATCTCATTAATAAAATACTGTACATAATAAAGTTTTGCGAGAAACAAATTACTGTGAAAACTGCGATGAACTAACAATCGTAATTTTTTATTTTTGCAGTAATATGATTACTAAATTAAAAATAAAGAACAAAAATAATTATGAAGAAAACAAGAAAATACAGATAGGCTATGGTGTCTTTTGTTTGCACTGAATGTTAGCTTTTTATTTAACTAAAACAACACATGGCCTGAGCTGTCACTTTACTATGTGGATAGCATTTGTGGACGAAAACAGCATAGAATTGAACTCGGATGTAAAACATTGACATTGTGATTTTACTAATAGACAACTGGAAACTGACATTACAATACTTCGTACACGCAGCTATGGCTATACTTTCATAATGCAAAGTATAGTTGATTTACAGTATTATAAACCTTGTGCTTTGAGTGCTAATCTTAAAAGAGTGTGATACAAATGTCAACGTTTGTTGCAATTAGTAAATTAGTGATTCCATATTTATCTTCTATCAGCCTGACATGTTTGGCAAGAGTTGGACGAAGGGGGCTGATTATTTCCGAATGGATGGTTCCACCAGTGTCCAGCTTAGAAGCGCATGGTCTGCTCACTTCAACGATCCTGAAAATTACAGGTATTTGCTTTTTAATATTACAGTTAACCTTAGAATACAGCAGTGTGCTTTTAAAGTGTAGGTAATAATAGTATTGGCTTCATGCTAATAAATGGTCGGGGTATATTCTATGGTTTAGGGTCAGGGTTGGGTGATTAATAATTTGTTTGTGGCTGGGGTGGGGGATGGTGGTGTTATTGTTCAATTTTAATTTTTGGGAGATTTTGTTTTATGGAGTTGCTTTGGGTATGTTTAGTTTTTTGTGGGGAGGGGAATGCATGGCAGTGTTGTTGTTTTTTTTAGGGAAGAGAGAAATACAGGTAAAGCAGGTATAATATATATTGCAGTCAGTGTGGTTGAAGATTGATATCCATTAAGAAGCTAGTTTCTACAAAAAGAAACAAAAAACAAAATTGGACAATAATTTAAAAAAAATTTTAATAAAAATTAACCTGTTTCTAAATTAAAACAATATAAATAGGGAATTATCAGTTTAGCAATTTTTTTGTGCTTTTATGTGATTGATCCCTTACTTTTATCAAAATAAACCTTTCTCTGAATTAAAAGAATGAATACATTAGTGAATCTGTCAGTTTAGCAATTTCCGGGTGCCTTTATGTGATTGTTCCCTTTACACTTTCTCACAGGGCGCGGTTGTTTCTGATCTCAACACGTGCTGGCAGTCTGGGGATCAACTTGGTGGCAGCAAACCGGGTGATCATCTTTGACGCCTCGTGGAATCCATCACACGACATCCAGTCAATCTTCAGGGTTTACAGATTTGGGCAGAATAAACCGTGCTATATATATCGGTTATTAGCCCAGGTTGGTTTATTTCTATTTATTAAAATGTGCTTGCTTTATTTTAAGATGCAGAAAATGTACTATTTTTAATGTATGTTTACTGCCTGTGGTTTTGTATTTGGGGTTTTTGCAACCAGAGTTGATATTATAGTGTTATTTTTTTAACTTAAGCATTCAGCATAATTTTGTTTTTAAATCAGATGTTTCCACTGCTTTTGAATTTGAATTCAGAAATTTCAGTGAATTCTGCCGTTTTTAAAAAATCAGTAGTTGATCTGTTGTGTATTGTGTGTGGCAGGATTTTAATTAAGAATATTTAGCAAACTTCTGATCATTTTAAGTCCAGAATTCTAATCCTGTGGGAGTTGTATGTTGCAAAGTTTTTTAATAAGGATAATCAGTCAGATTAAAAATCACGATTTAAAATTACGTTGTCGATTCACTTTGTATTAACACCGGTTACTAATACAACATACAAGCACCACAGTACCTGATTAACACTTGTTAGCTTTCCCTATAAGGGATATCGTCAAGCACTAAAGATAGAATTCGCCATTTTGTTTAAGCAAGGTGGGTCCCCCTGTGAAAGAACATATTGTTGGCTGAGAACCACACTGTTCTATCTCCACTTTCTGTGAAAAATTAGTTGAAGTGTCCATGTGATTTTGGTGGGACTTTGTTTTTTGTTCTGACAGAAATTCAGATCACAAGCATGCTTATAACGGGATATATCTTTATTCAGCTTTGTTGTATCTCCATATTAAATACACTAGACTGCAAACGTTACATCACCTGTTTCTCAAAATGTATTCTTTTGGAGATAGAACAGTGTGGTTCTCAGGTGACGATATACTAACATAGAGCGTTTGTATGTGACCTAGACAGCAATAGTGTAATAAGTCTGGTGTGGAGTGTGCCAGTTAGATATAACATGACTAGTTTCTCTTTTCTAAATGTTTAAATAATAAAGATATTCTTGACACAGTAGCTTTAACCGTTGTATAACCAATTTCCACAGGGAACGATGGAGGAGAAGATTTATGAGCGACAGGTGACGAAGCAGTCGCTGGCTCAGCGTGTGGTGGACGAGCATCAGATTGACCGCCATTTCACAGCCGCTGACCTGCAGGAACTGTACAACTTCAGACCGGACAGGCTTGACGACCCGGAAAAGAAGGACCGGCCCACCCTCGCACTGCCACAGGTCAGTAATAACTTGCATAATAGGTATGCAAGGTTAAAAAGCATGCTGTTTAATAAGACACACTATTTCTACACATTTAAAAAATATATTTCTACCCATATATACGTAATACATTCCGTTTAACACTTAAATTTTGTTTCCACAGAACGTGTCAGAGGGTGTAAATGTGTTTGTAATGATGGTCATTGTAACAGGGTCTGACTATATATGGAATTTTTTTTTTTTTAAAGACATACCTCGAAAGAGTAAAGATAAGCACACTAAAGCAGCATGACTCTTTTCACATGCAGAGTATTTAAGAATTTAGCTTGACTTTCAAACCACCTCATTTTCTGGTCCTTGGTTCTATAAGTAACACATGTAAAGTATGTAAATATTTTTGTGTTTGTAGGACGTGCTGCTGGCGGAGGTGCTCAAGTCTAAGAAGGACCTGGTGGTGAACTACCACACGCATGACTCGCTGCTCGAGAACAAGATCGACCAAGAGCTGTCCGAGGAAGACAAGAAGGCCGCCTGGGAGGAGTATGAGAACGAGAAGAAGGGAATCACAAACAAAGGTATAGTTGACGAATTGTTTTCTTTAATAATAATAAAACAGGTGAAAATGGAATGCTGTGCAATTAATTACACAATTATACTCACTTGGTATATTTGAAGAAAATAAACATTTAAAAAAAAAAAAACGGGTTAAAGTAGAATACCATGCAATTACACAATTATACTCACTTCAGAGGAATATGAGAATGAAGGGAATCACAAACAAAGGTATAGTAGAAGAAGAAAAAAAGAAAGAAAGAAAAGTGAAAATAGAATGCCATGCAGTTACACAATTATACTCACTTGGGAGGAATATGAGAAGAAATGAATCACCATAGAGGTCGACTTTATTTTCATTTATTAATTTGAAGAAGAAAAAAAAAAATAATAATTAAATTGTGGTTCAATAATCGGTAGGATTGAATGCTTTTTTTTTTTTATTAAAATTTTTTTTTATAATATAACCATTAATAAAAATATAGGGAGTGCTATTAAATAATGTGATTTTTAAAAACAATTTGTCTTTTTATATATATGTTTTGTTTGGTTTTTAATTGTAGCATACATTTTTTATCTTTCTGTTACAGTCCAGACTGGGTATGCCGGCAACATGTCGATGGGAATGGGCATGGGCTTGCTTAGTCCAAACAACCTAATGCAGATAGCACAGATGGTTCGTGCACAGGTGAGTACTTGTGTGTCTTAGTGTTCGGCTTAGAAAAAGTCTTTATAATAGATATCCTAAGCTCTTTACTTTTAAAAACAAATTATTTCTTTTTGCTGGGGTTGTGTGGGGTGGGGTATATTTTTTAGAAGTTTTATTTTTATTTTTTATTAATCTACCGACAGTGAAGTAGAATATAATGCAAGGCACAGTTATAGCTTATTGATTTAAACATACAACCAATGAGCAAGTAATCTAACATCAGTCAGCTACTGTGTTTATTTGGGTGTGGAATTATAATGAAATCTTCTCTATATGGATAAACTGTTCTCCAAAATTATTTTGACACTTAGCAGTAAAAATTGTAATTTGCAAATCAAAAGGTATGTTTAAAAGTTTACAAAAGTGCTAAAATAATTACTACTCTTGGTTTTCTGTTGTTCTTTTCAGTATCCCAATCTACCACCAGATATGTTCCAAGCCCAGGTACAAAGTGTGTTACAGAGGCAAATCATGTTGAATCAGGAAATGCAGAACCGACAGGTAATTCTAATCAAGTGTTCCAGTCAACTGTTTTACTTCAATTCTGGCATGCTATTAACTATTTGGAACCTTAGTGGCTAGAGTTTCAACCAGAGCAACAAAACATGCATACTTGTATATTTTTGGCAAACCAACTGAGAATTACTTTTAAATAAAATTATTACAGTGTTTTTTGTTGCCTGCCATTGATTTTAGAGAAGCAAAACGCACAAAAATTCAGATTTCAGTTATTTTGCTTGAGGAGCTCAGCGTTCAAAGGGTTAAACCTTCATTAATTGAATACTGCTTTACTGCTTCACAGATTGAACAGCAGAAACTGATGGAAATGGAACGTCTGCGTCGAATCCGCGAGCAGATCAGCCAGCAGCAGTCGCAGATCAACATGCAGAACCAGCTGTCCGCCCAGCAGATGTTCAGCTCTCGCAACGTCCAGAACTGGAGGAACCCCATGTCCATGATGCAGCAGCAGCAGCAGCAGGCACTCAGTATGGCCAACTCCGACCCACAGAAAAGTCTGGCCATGCTACAGGCCAGTCTGGAGAGAACTGCTAACAAAATCGGCGGACGAAATGTTGCTAGAGCCACAAATGGAACAGCAGGCTCATCAGATCCAAATAAAAAACCACCTGTGAATAACGTGATTGAAACGATTGATTTGTCTTAACTATTGGTCAGTTTTTTATTTTTTAGAGAATTGGTTGACTGTTAGTGTTGCAATGAACAGATGAATGCGTTAGTTAGGTTGTTTAGTAAAAGTGTATGCCGGTCATGAAAAATTGTATGTATGATTGGTTGGTGATTTATTTATCAGATGTAGTTGATGAATTGATTTAGATTGAAAGTTGTCTGTAATGACATTAAAGTATATGCAGGTCATAGAATTAGCAGCCCTCAGAGTTCATAATAATAATGTCAGTGAGCTGTTAGGGATTTTTGTAATTAAAAATGTTTTTGACGCTGATACAACTTAATTAAAACTTTCAGTGCGTCATTAAATAAAACATTATCAGCATAACAGAGTAATGAGCAGGACTGATGTAAAACCTTGAAGAAAATTTTATCCTCTGCAGCAATTTTTTAACAATGATGTATTGACATTTTTACCTGTAAACCTGAGCTGTCATGAAATATGAATTCCAAGGGCTGATATGCATGTAGGTTTGGCTGTTAGTCATTCCATAATTAGCCAATCACTTGGTGGGTGTGTGCAGTGTTATTTATTGAGTCCTTCTGGTCTTTGTAATACAAGGATGGTATGATATGGTTATTTGGTTGAAGTTAATACATAAATATTTATTTTCAGTAATTTATTGGAAAGAAAATTAAGTAACTTAGAAAAAAGCACAAAAAAATTGTAGAAAAGAAATATGCCGGTGAATTTGCTTTACTATAAACAGCAGCTTCACAGTTGCAGCATTAGAGTTGTGTGTGTACAACAGTAAAATATTTACTGGTATATTATGCAGTAAGTGGTAGGTTATGAAAATTGCCCACTGCCTGTAGACAGCTGGCAGTTGTAGGCAGGTTCTGTAACTACAAACACTTGTATCACTTTGAGTGAGGCAGATGTGACAGTTTGGCAGTGTTTCTCTACACTACATGGAAAGATGGGATCCGTTACCACATTGACTGCCACCGACGAGTATACTCATGAACAGAGGACACCAGAGTGCCAATCTGGGCTCCAAAAATGCATTTAAAGGGTGGCAAAAGTGAAATTGCCCTTTTATTTAATGGCAGTCAGCGTGTTAATACGCATCATTATACATGTTTTTATTGAATGTTTTTCATGATGAACTTGGCAGTTTTTAAAGAGGTTTGACATAACCACATTCATTTAATTCAGAAAGGAAAATACCAGTAAAAACAACAGATCGGATTAGTATTTGTTCAGTCACTTAATTTATATCAGCATTAGAAATGGTGTTCATTCACACATCATTATATGGATTATATATTAAAACTATAAGCATTTTTTTTTTTTTTTTTCAGTACTATTCATTGTTTACTGATAACCTGTGAACGATATTCTTGGCCATTCAGAAATTTTGCTTTCATATTTTTATTTTAAACGACAAATTTACTGTTTTGTGTGGAATAAATCATGTTATATGTTTTGTTCCACTATTTTATTTAAGATGTACAGGGTATTTTCTTTTCCCTAACAATTTTTCTTTCTTATTTTTTAGTTATCTTTTCTCATAAACCTTTTGTGTACATGTGTTGACAACATGCAAGCATAATAGATTTGTTATCTCTTCGTGTAAACAAACCATCCATCGTTATCATGTGTTGTTACAGTTAACAGATAATTGACTGCAGTTGTATCTCATTACGATCATCTAATATGTCCAAGACCAAATTATTATTTTTGCTGTTCATAGCATTTTGATTAGCAGTTTTGAACTACACAAATAACCTACATCAGGAAATAATTTAATTTAAAGTAAGTCCATATACCAGTACACACAAAAACCCAGTTTAAACTATAATACAAATCTACCAAAACTAGTAAATTTATTATTAATGTTGTCTTTTTCTTTTTTTCTTTTTTTTCTTTTTTTTCTTTCTTTTTAAAATTTACTTATTTTGGGGGATGGGGGTGGGAAGGGTTAGATGGAGGTCTATTTAAGTGTTCATATAAAATTGTTAGCTTTAAATGTAAATGTATATGAAGTATTGTCGTGCACTGGGTATTAGTTAAATGGTATGTTACAGATTGTGTGCTATCTTTTTGAAGCGAAATCTGCAATGTCTAATACAGTTGACAAATGCTGAGGAAATCTTTGTACAGTTTTGTTTATATATTTTCTCTGTTGATTGATTCATTAATACATTGGTGCATATCATGATGTTACTTTACGCCACATTGTTGATGTCTCGTGTGTATGAAACACTTACTTTAAATCATAAAAAATGTACATGTATGCATTAGAAGCTGTGGCCAGAGCAGTTTAAAAATTACTATTATTGAAATTCTCCTCATAACTTGATCTTCCATGTTAGCTTGTACAGTCCTTATAATTGAATGTATATACTGTGTCGTTTTACAAGCTATGATATTGTTAGGAATTCTTTGTAGCTAAATAAACCTAGAATTAGAATTTTAATGATTTAAATATTTGTTTTATCGGCTTCACTTTTAATTCTCACTTAATCACATGTTCTGATATGCTTTCAAACTGGAACAGTCTTAAAAAATAGTTGCTGTTTATAGTTAAAAATAATTAATCTTTTAAAAATAATCTCACCTTAAAGCTACAATATCTGGAATATTTTTATTATTTAAGCATTTAAAATGGTTAAACAGTCATGTTTGGTGTGTAATTCATTGCTAACAGTGCTTTGCACTCACTACACCAATTGTAAAAGTTCGCAACAAATTTGAAAACTGGGTTGCTATTAGCGGGATTCATTAACATCAGTTCTGCTTCTGTGCAATTGCAGAACGTCCCAACAAATGGTCAGGTGAAATCTCACTATTTTGATAATCTGTTACTGATGTTAACATTGACACTTACTAAACTGTTTTGTTACTTGAACTGTATAGCAAGCATTTGACGATGGACATCAAATACAACAAATAAATTAGAATCACAGTTATGCTATATTTGAACTTAAAATTTAGTTTTATAATAATAATACAGATACTGCAGTTCTACAAGTATTCATATCGGGATATTTAGTCTTAGAATACAGAATTCTTTCTGTAGTACTGGTAAAGTCAAAAACAAAAGCTAGTTCTGTTAAATATACATATTTATTTTTTACAAAATACTGTTAGAATTTTCATATAGATATTTCCGATATTTTTATTTCCTAAAAGCACTTTAATTTTTAATCCTGATAAAATAAATATAATTTACTATTTACATAATTATGTACAAAGTGCTTGGTGTATATTATTTCGAAAAATTGTAAGAAAATGTTCATCCATTATGATATATATCTGCCTACCATTGTGCATTTGTTAAAATAATGTTTTTATTTATATTTATGTATTTAATACATGCAGTCATTTTGATTAATTCTGTACAAAAATAAAAAAATAAACAGTATTCATTTAGTCATCATCAAAACTTTGTCATTGTCTGAAATTTTTAAAAAGAAATAAAAACCTATAAAATCTATTATTCCTCTTGTGTTATTTATGTAAACATTTTTAGTGGTAGAAAATTTCCGCTCGTGGTTATGTGGGTCGTCGGATCAATTCCCGTGGACCCATTGGGCTGTTTTGTTACAACAGCTGGTGTAACAAAGGGTGTGATAAGTACTATGCTATCTGCGCAATGATTTATGTAAAGTATCACTTGCTGCTAACTGGAAGAATACCCAGTAGCATGTGAAGCATTAGTGGGTTTCGTTTCATCTGATTGGTCCTTGACCATAATATGTCTAACACAGTTAAAATGTATTGAGTGCATTGTTAAAACGTCTTTATGTCGTACGGTGGTCATTTGACCTTAGTGAAGAATTTTTAGCATGATTATTTTGCTCAGTTGCCTTGTATATGTAGACCACGATGTATTTTATAATGGCTTTCATGTATGTCCTCGTTGGTAGACTGAAGGCCTATTTCAGTTAAATTACAGTCTGAAAACTTATTTAAGCAATTGGAATTATTAATCCATAAATGAAAGTTAAGTTCTTCATTTATTCTCCGAATAATATTTATTGTATGTCCTCTTAGGAATATCGTAGGCCTACTTAGGAATATCGTATGTCCTCTTAGGAATATAGTGTGTCCTCTTAGGAATGATTGGCTGTCATTAGCGTATACCTCGTTCTGATTGGCTGATAATTATGTAATTCTGAACACCTGTGGCCGTTTGTATAAGATGTAAACATTAGCTGGAATGTTTAATTGGCAGGATAGTTTTACGGTAATAAATAGAATATTA
>JAUTBW010136352.1:0-13892 GCA_032361425.1 Peltospira smaragdina | reverse complement strand
GTAAAGATGGGCCTTCCCTGAGCTCTCCAGGTAAAGATGGGCCTTCCCTGAGCTCTCCAGGTAAAGATGGGCCTTCCTTGAGCTCTCCAGGTAAAGATGGGCCGAAGGACACTGCAGTAGACTGCTGTTTATGTGAATAGTAGTGGTCATTTTACTTTGATATAAACACAAAGATCAAATATCAATATAAAAGTCACAATACCTGTCTGAAGGTGAATTTGGACTGCCAATATTTTTTCTTTGCAAATCCAGGACTCGGGATCTCCTTCTTTCTTTCCGTTCTTTCTCGTCATCATGGATTGAGTTTAACAAGGTAACTGGACTGTGCAGTCCAATATGGCGACTTGTCGATGGTGAAATAAATTTCTGGGAAGGATGTTGGCGTCCTACAGGAGTATTAGTGATCGGTGACAAGACTTCCCGTCCTGCCGGCATGGTGATCAAGCTATAAACAAAAATATATCATCCATCATCAGTGAATTACAATCACTTGCACTAGAGCTGTATAGTATTTGATAACCAGAAAGATAAAGCAAATCTAACACAAGGGTTACCATAGATATTACATCCAAAGCATATTTATTTCAGTTGTGGGTGTGGCATAAATTTATATATGTAAGCTAGCATGTATGCCCATCTGCAATATCCATGACCTAATTTACTTTCATAAATGGCGGGACATAAATTGTGGAAATAATTTGTGCATGAAAACAGATAAAAAAAACAATACTTATTCCAGGTGCTCGACATCCAGTTAAACTAAATACCTAAAAGGGAATAATAAATTAACAATAAAAATTGTAATAGATATAATAATACTTGTGACAATAATTTTTTGGGATCCATTTCTGTGCAGCGTTATTCAACATTTTACATCCGCTGGTATAAAAATAAAAAGTAGATTGTGCACATCATTGATGGATTACTTTCCATCAATATAAGATAAATATAATATTTTTTGATACAATTTAACTCAAAACTTGTTCCTGTATAGGCCTATGTGTAATCAGTTACCAAATCTGGTGACATTCTTTAATTTTCATCTGGCAAGAACCCTGCATCTACAAAAATAGAACTGTAATTTCTGTGACAATTTATTCATCTTTTACTGCCAATATTTTTTTTACTATTTATCTTACTAACAATAATATAGAAAAAATACATTTCCACTAATTACTGAATTTTGGGCTTCACTCATAAGCCCACTGAATAAAAAATAAAAAAATGAATGTCAAAATTGTCATATGTCTGTTTCCTGCATCCACAGACATCAACCTCATGTGACAGTCACATGGTACAGAGGCTAAACACAGAAACGTGAAAGGCATTTTAGGGCATTTCTTACATTTTATGAATAGTAGTTGTTACATTCATAACAAAGCTAACTAAAATTAAGCCTAATTATACATTTATATATTATATAAATGTATAATTAAGCTTAATGTATTTTTTCATACAAACCTAAACAAAATATATTTAACTTACTGAAATGTTGCTATTTTTTTAATTATCATTATTATTATTATTATTATTATTATTATTATACATCACTTCCTAGTTTCATCCTCCATTTTGAAATATGTAAAAATATCACAAAGTACCCGGATTTTCGACTAAGATCGTAAAAGGGGCATCTCTTCCATGTTAAATGGTCGTTGTAAAACCCTCTCGGTTGGGTGTTCTACTTCTTCAAATAGCTTGAAATTTTCCCAGTAGCTAATTTAAATGACGTATCATTAGAGACCTTTCGATTATGGAGTTCAAGTGCATTGAAATCATATTTAGCTTTGAGGAAAAAATTCATGTTTGTTTCGTCTGCTTTGGCAAGGCTTTGCATGAGTTTGTCGAAAAAAAGAGGCGATAACTCGACCATGAAAATTACTTCGAATGGGCTCGATGCCCTTATATGGCAAACTGGCAAATGGTGTATTACATAGGCTTATAGGCCTAATGTTAAGTTTTAAGAAACCAGAATGTGAACTTTCTTTACTTCTTGATAAATATGACATCATTGGTTTGTGCATGGTAACCAGCATTGTGAAAAAGGGTAAGGTGCATTAATATTGATGTGCGTGATTAATGATTACTGTACAATACTCATATACTGTCAAAGTTTATCATAGTTAAGCTTATCTTGAAATCTTCTACTACTCAACTAGTGAATGAATTATTCCACTGTCAAGGTTCACACATGCGCAGATTCATTGTAAACAGACCATATGAATAATATACTGAGAACAGATTCTGGCCAAAATTCTAGGCGATAATAAACGTAAACATGTTACACTACAACTTGCTGCACTTTCATTTTTCAAATGTTTACTCTCAACTCTCAAGTCACAGTGACTTGCTTTTGTTGGAATACGTTATTCTATCAATACATTTTGACGATCGTATCGTGCAGATAAAAAAAGGCCATATAAATGATTTACAATTTAGAAATTCTTAGTAAAGTTCAAGATAATTACGTTTTCTTACCAAATTTGTAGAAAATATTATTGAAATCAAAATAAATTCTTTGAAGTGACCGCCATCCGCATAGACTGGTACGACGTTATTTGGTATGGCAAAATAATTGTTTATGAGAGCGAAACATAATTTGAAAACCAGTGTAGTTATTACTTTTTAAATATGTGTATCACAGTTCGGCGAATAAATAGATGTATCAAAATGTATCAAGGATATTATGTAATTTGTTTCTTCTTTTATTCAGTATGTTCTGTTTTATATTGCTTTTATAGCATAACAGTATAGCCTGTTATTTTAAAATAATTGACTAGAATTGGGCCTAGTGGTGTGAATTAAAAGGGCGGGAGATACGACACTACAGTGCGGAATAATGATAAACGAAGTGCCGAAAATAAGGCAAGATCAAATCCTGTAGGATAAGTCTATAATATTGATCCAACCACCACAACTGCTATAGGTATATATTTGACATGCTTACAGTACATTAGCGGATAGACTTATGGAATCGAAAAGAGTTGAGATTTTCCTCCCTGCCATCGATGTCGAAAATCTCAACACTTAATTTTTAAAGATGCATTCTCAATAATCTAGTTGAACTGGATCAATAAAAGGTTTTTTTCTCTACTACTCTAGTTTCTCTTTATATTGGTTTTACACTTAAACAGATTTCCCCCAACAAGAGATCATGAGAAATTTTACTATTTTGATATGTTGTTACCAGTGTTACCATTGATACCCATTAAACATATCACATCTGCTTTGTTATATAAAGGTGGATCTTATTTAAACGTATAGTAAGCATATGGTGATAGGAAGGAAATATTTATTTAACGATGCACTCAACACTTGGTGTATGGTTATATGGTAAAGGACATATGGTAAGGACCATTTTGATAGGAAGGAAACCCACTGCTGCCACATATGCTACTCTTTTCGATTAGCAGCAAGGGGTCTTTTTCATGCACCATCTCATAGACGGTACGCACATACGGCCTTTGATACACCAGTTGTGGAGCACTGGCTGGAATTAGACGTGCTAAATCTGACAGTTTACAAATAAATTTAAAACAGTTACGTTTGAATTTTATTATATTCCAGAGACTGCCGTTTTAACCTTAGAGTTATAGTAAGGATATTGGCAGTGGATGCAGTATCTGATCTACTTTTAGATTGACCCCCATAATAATTATGATACCAATGGTTACAAATGTCACATAATAATAATAGTATAAAAATCTTTAAAATTCAACAAACACTTATGATGAATCCACCCCCATCATCCCTACTGCCACTGGCCTTTCAATGTTGACAACAGGTAGCTATTCAATCAATATAAACTTCAACAGTGTGAACTTACTGTCTATATTTATTTTGATGAACCGGTTCAACACCATTCTTAGTTTGAGCAAAGTTTTTCATCTTCAGATTTGAACTTCATTCTATATAATAGTTAAGTAGGCTTTGCTAATACTGTAATAAACATTTATGGAAATACGAAATTGTTTTTAATATTTCAGGCAAAATGAGCAATACCCCAGGAGATATGAGTCACACACCTCAGGAGAAGATCAGACCAAAGCCACTAACACCTCTGTCAGGTGGACAGGTATTGGCATGGTCGTTTATTATGAGTAAATTAAATATCATAAGTTTACAAATGCAAATTGGCGTATGTGTAAGATCAAAATTTTGAATCCAGAATGTTGTTAATAATTTAATATTTGGTTTATTTAATGACACACTCAACACATTTTTATTAATGGTTATAACGATGTCGGAAGCATTTTAATTTGAAAATATTCCTATTGGTTACTTGACAGGGATCGATTGCATATCATATGCATGTCAGATGGGCACATGCACCACTATGCTATCAAGGCACCCACAATGTTCCTTGGCCTTTATGTATTAGTATATAATTTGTAAAAAAAAAAATGGTTTAAAATTAAAAAAGATGAAAAGATGAAAAATATGCTACATTTTGGTGAGAAACAGCATAAGCTGAGATATTCGGTTTTATTTACTTTTTTATGATATATATTTTTAGTATGACAGTGTGATATCCCATTAGACTTGTTTAGAGGATATTTCTACCTAAACCTAATTATTCCCATAGATAAAATTACGTTTATTTTTAACTTGTCATTATTATTTTAAAAGCAGTATCTATCATCAGTATATAATTTTAAATTGCTCCCTGGCTGTTTAGGTCTAGTTACAGCAGCAAAATCTCAAATCTAATTATACCCATCAGGCAGAATTACGGTATTCAGATTATATACTAAATACTAGTATGAATTGCAACAAATCAAATTATTTTACGACAGTGTTGGAATTGCATATATATAATGTGCCATAAGACCAACAGAAAAAAGTAATACTTCATTGGTGATGCTTAAAATATGTGGTAAGGAATTTTTTTTAATCACTGGTTGTGGCCACCATATTCTAGAATCCGTGAGAGAACCCAGTATGGACTGAGGATATCTGTATCCACTACAGTATTGAACAATTATTAGTGTCTGTTATGTTTATTTTATTGATTTTTTTCAGATGAGCTTGAGTTTGAAGAATAAACTAAAACGCTGTGGCCGCTATCACACATCGACACCTGCAAAGAAAATGTGTCCCAACACCCTGACGATTGACTCCTCACCAATTCTACCATCACAGCCTCTGGAAGTTTCCAACATTTCTGGTGAAAGCTTGCAACTGAAGCAAAATGATTCTTTGTCAGTTATTTGTGAAGCACAAGAGACCAACAGTCCAGTTAGTTCAGACAGTTTGAGTCGCCCTAAGTCTGTTGCTGGTCATGTCTCTAGTTCACAGTCTCCTGCTCAAGTTTTCTATCGGTCACCATTTCCATTAAAGAGGAGTGGATCCAGTTTTGTATCTCCTGTCAATAAAACAATCTCTGTGACTCCTTCGTCAAAACGCAACAGAAGATTGTTGATTCGGTCAACAAAGTTGAATTTCGATAAGTCGGACATGAAAACAAAAGACGATGAAACCAAGGGAGATGGACCAAAGATGAATTTAAGTGTGGGAGAGGAGAGTTCATCAAGTCAGTCATGCACTACACTCTTGAGTGATGCTTCTCTACTGATGGTGGAAAATAATAAAGAAATTGCTTGCTACACCCATACCCCTGAAAAGGAAACATTGAAAAGATCCAGTGTATTAAAATCAAAGACATCATGCAGTGATTTTTCTCCACAAAGTCAGAAGCTAGTCACTTCAAAGCGAACTTTATTGCTAGAAATCAAAGAAAAGGAGGAAACGTTACGCAAACTGAAGATGGTGAAAATGTACAGATCAAAGGTTTGTTGGAGAATAAATATTTTAATCGATAGGAAAGAATATAATCTACTTTTATGTAAATTTTAGTCAACATTTGCTTATTTTAAAGAGAGCATGCATGGCTACAGGGGGTGCCTCGATAGCCTAGTGATGGAGGTGCGGCCCTGACATGGTTGATCAGAGATAGAAAAATAATTTTGTTAAAAATAAAATATCGGTTGTCTTACAAATGCCAGATTTGGATGTCATTAAACATGACATTGGTCAATACATTCAGATTGGTTCCATATGTGTGTTGTTGTTTTTTAATCAGAAAAGAAAAATGCAAAATTTCAGTAGATGGATTAGCAGTTTTTAGGGAAATTGACCCTGCAGATACGTATTATGGTGGAAAATATTTATATTATGCAAATTTTGCCATCACTTTTGATTATGTGAGGATCAATACAATTAAAGATATTAAAAAGTAATGTATCCACAATTATTTTGCTAATTTTGTACTTATTTCATATTATGTTCCAGTACAATACAATGAAACACAAACACATGAGTTATATTTATATAAAACAAATGGTGAAAAATGGAAACAGTAATCCACCCTAGGTTGCAATATGGTGTGTATTGTGTTATATAATCTTATATCACTCATGAACTGTATAAAGTGATTAACACGTTGACTGTCATTAAATAAAAGGGAAGTTTATCACATTTGCTGTCCCTTAAATATATTTTTGGACCTCAAAAATATATAAACAAAAAATTTTGTGTATATTTGTCAAGATAAGAATGAAATTAGTTATCTCCCTTGCCAGCATTTTTAATGTAATATGATAGAGCATTGATTTTACTACAAAATAACTCATATTGGCATTCTGGTGCACTCAGTTTATGGATAGGCCTATGCTCATAGGTGGCGATTTTGAGGTTACTAGTAAAAATATTTTGATGTGTGCTATTTACTGTATTTATGTTTTCAGAACAACCTGTCACATCTTCAGACGCTGATTGATAAGTGGCGAGATGCGAGTCAGCAGAGTTTACAGGATTTGTGGCGTCTGCTTCCAGAACCGAAACCCTCGATGTCCGACTTACTGCAGCATCTGCAGATTGAACAAGAGTTGGTGAACTTTGACCCTGTCGAAGAAGACTTCACTTGATTAATGTGTATATTCAGTTTTGTGTTTAAAGTCTTTCATTAAAGTTTGTTTTGTATTTATTTGTTTGAGTTATCATAAGCATCACCATTATTATCAGGTTAAACGTTTCTATTAAAGTTAATATCAGCATCTATAATATATTAATGACAAAATCTCCTGTTGCTCATTGAATAAAAAATACTGTGTAGGTATGCAACACATATCTGTGAGAACAATGTCTGTATTAATGTCTTAAAAAGCATTAACCCCAAGTATGTGCTAATTATGTTACTTATCCCTGGCAGACCTGCATGTCCGACAGTTAAATATTTTGATTTGGTGGAGAGTTAAGAACATTAAGGAGACACTCAACACATTTTATTTATTGTTTTTGATCATTTTGATAATCAGAAAGGAAACCCACAGCTGCTACATAAGCAGCTCCTTCCTATAAGCAACAAGGGGGATTTTTTATATGCACTACCCTACAGACAGGATAGCACATATCATAGCCTTTGTTACACCAGTTGTAGAACACTGGCTGGAAAGAGACAGCCAAATGGATCCAACTACATACCACTTTGATTTGGTGGAAAGAAGGAAGGAAATATTTTTATTACCTACAAGGTAAGAAATAACAACGGACATATTTATCATACAGTTTCCCTCGTGGTTAATAACAATATCTTATGTCCTCTTAGGAATGATTGGCTGTCATTAGCATACACCTCATTCTGATTGGCTGGTAATTATGTCATTTTGAACACCTGTAGCGTCTGATATGGCGTTGAGAAGACTTTCTTTGTATAACATGTAAACGTTAGCTGGAATGTTTAATTGGCAGGATAGTTTTATGGTAATAGATAGAAAATTACATTTGTGTCCATGACAGATGATGTTTACGACACTTGTGCCTAAAATATCACATGGTATTATAGGCACTTGTCGTAAATATCATCTATCATGGACACTCATATAATATCCTCTATATACAACGACGCACTCAACACATTGGTGTACGGTTATATGGCATCAGGCGTATGGTTAAGAACCTTCTAGATAGTTAGAGAGGAAACCTACTGCCGCCACTTCATGGGCTACTCTTTTCAATTAGCCGCAAGGGATTGTTTATATGCACCATCCCATGGACAGGATAGCACATACCACAGCCTTTGATATACCAATCATGGTGCAATGGCTGGAACAAGACATAGCCAAAGGGTCCATCATGTGGGATCGATCTAGCAACTCGCTACGAATTGGTGGAATGATGCAAACGTGTAGAAAATAGAACACTAGTCCGAATGTCACAAAATAAACGTGAAGATTCATTTTTGGAATTCATGTCTTTCACAATGTCATCAAAAAATAACTAAACCAAGACTATATAATCACTAACAATTGTATTTAACTGTGTAAAAAAAATGCTAAAGGTACCATAAATAAAACCATTTATTCGTTACTATGTATAGAATATTTTTATTAGTGTGTACAAATTGCACCTTATAGTGCACTGCATTCGCTACACCACTTGGTCAAATTTACAGTAGCACTTCAAAACTGGGCCAGTATTAGGTACCCACTATGAAGTGTGCACTAGACACTTTCTGAACAAATAAGTGATTGCCCAATAACTTGTTTTTTTTACTTTAGCATTGCCATTGGTTTCCTCTAAACATAAGCGTCTGCATCATTAGGTAATGGCGGATTTCGTTTACATCGTTTTAGTATATTGACAATAAAGGTGAAATGTGACAGTTCTCAAGTAAATTAAAAATGCTGTTTTGTTTGTATCTGAACTTTTGTAGTAATATAGAACTTGAAATAGTACTTTTAACACATAACACATTTATGGTTATATGCATTAGACATGGTTAAGAACCATTCTGATAAATGGGAATCCTGTACCACATGGGCTATTCTTTCTGATTATGATCTTTTGTATGGACTGTGTCATAGACAGGATAGTACATACCACAGTCATTGTTACACAAAATTACTCAAAACAGATTTTCAAAATAATTTGTGCTACAATTTTTCTTTGCAGATTTCAAATGCCCATAAAACATGAAAAAAACCCATGAACACTTCATATTTTATTATTTTATTTGATGGTTACAAAATGTACATACAAAAATGACGATTTAAAAAATATATGATAACATACTGACAACCACTGTATCCTGTGCCTTAATAACACTGAACAAGAGGTTTCTAAAACTAAAATGGTAAACATAACATGCATGCAGTATAAGCTGTCAATAAAATGAAGTAGGAGAATGAGAAGGGATAGAGTAGGATCCAGAAGAAATAAGAGAAATACTAGTTGAGAGCGGGTTTATAAGTTTTTAGTTTCAAATATTAAGGTAAGCTGCATTAATGAAACCAATGCCTGTGGTCCATTGATAGACTGATCTAAATGTATGTGCATGTTGTCGGGGCTTCATTTCACCAAGGAAAGAAAGTCAAACCAAGAAACGGGCCTTTTTCACAAACGGGTGTAAATTTATGTTCGAAACTTAATATTAAGTTAACGTCTAACCACTGGGGTCCATCACATCAAAGACACTATTTTCAGTCAATGATTAGATGTAAAAGTTACCTTATGTGTAAGTGTAACTGTACACCCTTTTGTGAATAAAACCCCCAGGACTTCATGTGATTATCTTGGCTGTAGTTTTTTTTTTTTTTTTTTTTTTTTTTAGAATCAATGGCTTTGATACAATTTAATGGCTTTAACCCTATAGGTAATGGTTTTTGAGATCAAAGTGAACATTAAAAAAGGTAATAACACTTTTACAGAGTTACAAGCAGACCAGATTATTATTCAATTGAATATGGTCACAACCACACCATTCTCCTGGTAGATGTTGACATATCTGGCTGGTCATTTAGCAGAGACAGCTTTAATACACAACATATCAGATCATGTAAAAATACTAACACCACTACTATTGCCCAGTTTCCCAGGTTTGTATATTGTTACCATGTCAGTAGTGGTCCTCAACACGAAAGTGGATTTTGGTATAATGCTAGTTTCACCAAGTCAATAGAAATGCAGATGCTGATGAGGAAAACATGGTGGGACATCTCCTGTAAAGGGTACACTGTAATCTGCTATTATAAGATGTCGGATAGAGGGACAGAAAGTCAAAACAATACCCTGGTTAACTTCAAATTGCTTCCTATTGGTTTGCAACATTTGTGCATAAATCAGAGTGACAACACCACCAGCAAAGTTATGACATCCAAACAATGTCGTAACTTACATACCAAATACTGTTTCCTTCTGGAATGAATCAAGGCACTGCCTCCTAGCTGTCTGAAGATAATGGATCTCCTGTTGAGATGTGTACCAACACATTACTGGCCCTATCTGAATCTGTGTGGGGTCTTTCTGGTCTACAGTGCCATGTAACAAAACAATATTCATTGAGCCGGAAGCTGCCACATGTATTACAACACAATGACTACATTTAAGACATTTGACTGTTAATAGTCAGTGTTGATCTGCAGTTTCTCCAAGTGTGGAACCACACTAAAGGAGTCTTCCAGTGACTGTAACATGACAGTTTCGTCTATAAAGGGAAATGACAGATCGTCTATGGAGGGAAGAGGGACACTTTCTAACTCTGGTGCTTTTAAGTCTTCTTCAGAAATTTCAGTTCCATCTGCAAAAGAAAGAAAAATCAATTTAATACAATAATTATACAGTTATTGATACAAAGTAACTGTCCTCTATTGCACTGTGTGGCCTAGTATATCTGAATTGAGTGCTGGAGTTTTGTGTCAGGGTTATTTTCTCTAACCTTTACTACACATCTGCCTGGATGCCATCAGAAACCTCTGAAATTAGGATATATTGGAGGTACTCAGAGGTAAGATACTGAACACAACTACACTTCTTTTTTAATTATATCTGTTCTTTAAAATAAAATAAAAGCATATACAGTGTATTCTTTACAAAGTTCCAGTGAAAAACAAAAACTGCTCTTATGTTCAGTTTGTCAGGATCATGGATCAATGTTCAGTAATGTGTAAGCCTCCCATTGGGACAATAATGGGGAATATTGTAAATTGATGCAAACTTTATGACTATATCATTGTGTGTTAGCCAAATTTTCAACTCTACCTTCCATTCCTGCTGGTTTCGGCAGACTGTCAATGCGATCCATCATTTCTTGGATTCTCTTCTCCTCGTTCAGCTCGTCTTCGTCATCACTTACAGCGTGGATGCCAAACAGACACGGCGGTCTCCAGCTGATCAGCTTCTCCAGGTACGAGCTCACTCGCTCCTTCTTGGGCCAAATGTCCTCAAAGTCATCTGTCAGTACAGACATATAAGTAAACGGTATTCATAAGCAACAATAAAACAATATTATGTAATTATTTTAAACAATGCCTAAACAATACAAATTTCATCTAAATATCTGTGTGCCCAAGCACAGACTTTATGAAAATGGATAACTAAATAGAATGCGTTGAATCTTGTTTTGCTATGTTATTTGTGAACAGGTTGTAGGCCAACGACAGAGAATTTCCTATGAATTATTATGACAGGTCAGTGGTTTATCATGTGCTCCATTCCACATAGGTTACAAATCATGAATGATATTCATTAAGGTAACTGTGGAACACTAGGCAGATTTTTTAAAACCACAAAAATAAAAAAATAAGGTGAAGTAAACAAGATTTCACTGTACAACATGTAAATCTTCACAATATATAAAAATATGACACACAAAACAAGCACTGCACCTTCTGTTTTAGGAGCTACTGGCATCTGTTCAATGTCTTCCTCTTCAGACGAAGACTGTCTCTGTTGTGCAGTGATGTGGACTGCTTCAGGAGCTGTACACTTTAATTTCTTATTGTTCTCTTTCTACAGAATGGAATTTATTCATATTAATTACATTTTAAACACTTTACAATAAAACATTATCTTTTGTTTTAACAAATTTTATTCAACATTTCTAAAATCTCTGAAACTGGCATAATGAATTATTAATAAATTACAATCCCACTTTCTTTAAAGCCTGCAAGTTTTATTAACTCGTTGCCTGAGAACCACACTGTTCTATGTCCAAAATAATAAATTTTGAGAAACAGCTGACTCGTGTATATAATATGGAGATACAACAAAACTGAATACTGATATGTCCCATTATAAGCATGCTTGTGATCTGAACTTCTGCCAGGACAAAAAAAAAAGTCACCAAAGTCACATGGACACTTCAACTCATTTTCACAAAAAGTGGAGATAGAACAGTCTGGTTCTCAGTCGACGAACTGTTAGGAAAATATTTTTCAATATGCGGTGTATTACCATGGTGTTTGAAATCACCTAAGATTGCATCGCAATTGATATCTGAATTATGTTAACCTATATATTAACATACTATTATCTGACAATGTCTCCATATGGATTTTATTTGGAAGTGATTGTTATATGGGACATTAAACATTCCCAAATATTTGTAATTCTCAGTTATTTCCCACTAACAAATTATTTTCAACACTGATAGTGATTAAAAAAAAAAAAAAAAACATTTAAAGTATCAAAAATATTACTTAAAAATTAATACCTGTCCTAGTTTGTGTGGTCTATTTTCAGAAGAATACTTAGTCTTCACACCAAGTCCTTTGTTTTCCTTTTCAAGCCCAGACAGCTTAAGAATGTTCTGAACTGGTTTTTTTGTCACAGATTTGTTGCTGTTCAGGGGTTTCAAAGGAGCTGCTGGCTTTCCTGATAAAGGGGGGCCTCTATTGCAGTTCACATCCCCCAGTGCCTTCCTTGGGGTTTGGCTCACACACGGTGTTCCAGACTGGAAAGTTTTGCCACCTAAAGTCAAATTCAGACCATATAACATTTCTGATGATATATGACACATTAATGAAATATTTCAATAATGGGTTTTTTATATAAAACAATCAAAAACAGAACAGTCAAAACGTAAACATATTTATGTGTGCACATATTAAACAGTTATGGAATCGCCTGGTCGAAGGCACAGCCTCTGGCAAGGCCAGTAACTCTTCCCGAGACAGGCGTGGCAATAAAGGTTTGCAGACCTGTAATACTTGGAATTTAAGTAGTGGATATTAAAGTTTATATCAATTCTAACTACTACTTACGTATTCCAGAATTGTTCTTCTGATGACTTTTAGGAGCTGTTACATGCATTCCCAAGTTTTCTTGATCTGTGTGAATCTGGAACTGTAGCGTAGCCATCTTTTGTGCATCTAGTCAAAAAAGAAAATGCATGACAATGCTATGCAAATTCAAACATTTATTTCAACATGCACTTTACTTCATCAAAATAAACTTCGACAATACAAACTAAATCCTAACAAGAAATTTATGTAATAAATTCAACCATTTTCCAAGCCGATTGTCATGGGCTGAAATTACTGAAAAAATAAGAAATGTTACGTGGATTGTGCACACAAACAAGTTTTTTTGGGGAGTTATTTTAACTCTAAAGTATTTAATATGCACCTACATTTACTTTATATTCTTTAAACAAATCCATTAGCTATGTTCATGACATAATTTCCTTATTTACAAATGGCAGTAATACTAATACATGTGAAAATGTAATGAAAGTAAAATATTAAATTTTCTTCTTCCAATTAGCAACCATGGCTCTTTTATATGTACCAATCAACAGACAGGATATAACATACCATGGCTTTTGTTTCACCTGTCATGGAGCACTGCATGGAACGAGACAAACCCAATGGAATAATTTAATGGAAAGTTGCACCCATGATAAAAAATATTTATGTGCACAATCAGTTACCAAATCATGTAACATTCAGTATTTTCTCAGTATTTTTCATTCCAAGTTAAATTACCCAGAATGCAGCCAAATTCACAGGACATTTCTCGTTAGGAAGATAAACTTTGAGTTAGGGCCTATTTAGTTCACCTCGGTGACGCCTCCTGTCCGTTATTTAACATTTGGACATTATCTGGACCTTTAG
>JAUTBW010136242.1:0-13894 GCA_032361425.1 Peltospira smaragdina | reverse complement strand
AGGACAGCAAACACTCTTTACTTCAAAGCAATTAATGAATTATTTCTATCTGAAAACTATAATTAAACAACATAATAATATATTACTTTAACAGCTAACAAAACATGTTAAAACAGAGAAAAAAGTTCAGTATTACACAATGTGTGCGTGTGCTTGTGCATGAGCACATTTTTAAAATTTGTTTAAAAAATAATAATACAGTAAAACCTATTGTCAACATTTAAAATGTATTCTGTTGCTTCTGAAAACTTTGCATTATAAAACATAGCAAAATATTTACTCCTCAACATGGTTTCAACCTTCCTTCAAGACACAAAATGGGATTTGAATGGGGAAATAAGGGGAGTCCAGTTTGCTGCAGTCTATTAAATTCTCATTATGGTGGCTTTGTTGGTCTCTAACAATAGCATAGCAGAGTCGGTGTATGTTCTTCTACTTAGAGAATAAACGATAATATTGACACAGGACACGGCAAGCATCCCTGCTAAAGCGACAAGGAGGGGGACAGAAACCTTATGAATTAAGCAGCGAAAATCCAGCCTTGCTTCAAACACGAGACAAACACGATCATGGTGAAGAGGCAAAACGTTCCGCTACTGAAGATCATGTCAGCGACAATGAGCAGCGCCTTTCCTCCAACGGACTTGATTAAATTGAGTGACAAAGATAAATACATTATTGACCATTTAAAGCTTTCATGTCTTGCAAACGCAGCCCACTGTTCATCTTTGAAGTGTTTGACTGTCAACATAAGGTATACAGGGAAAATGAAAAGACATGGCTTGTGTTTGGGAGAATAATAAAAGAGAAGAGAAAAAAAATAAGCTCACAGGAATGACTGTTCATATCATGTACAGAGTGAATCAAACATTGCACTTGAATGTTTTCTAATATTTTACATCGTGTTGGTCTTTCAGAGGTGAATAATGAAAAGTAAAGAGAATTATAGCCCAACTGATATGTTTACATTTTGTCAACTTGTAACTGCATAGCAAATGTTACTATTACAAGTTGTACTGTATAGTTATTCATACAATTCACAAGCAACTTGACTTTTTTTTTATATACAGTTGTTTTAATTATTTTTAATGATACCTCAGTTATTTATTTTCTTAATGGTTATATTTGTATCAGAATTTTTTTAATAATAAAAACCCCAGTTACTTGCTGATGGAAACAATCTATTTTGCAACATTTTTAATGATAATGATATAGTTTTCAAAAAATTCTTATATGTAATAGAAACACTTAAATGCACTGCCACTGACTTATCCATGTATGTGTGCATGTTATTACAGTAGGTGAGAATAAGAAGATACAGTATTTTCTTAATAAAGCAATTGCTGTACTTGATGGAATAGGACAAAAAGTAATGAATCCATTCGACGATATACTGAATGTCACCTATATATCTACATTAAACAATATAAACAGGGGTCTTAACTGGGAGTTTTTATGTTTAAAATGTGATCACATAAACACTATTATTGTTATATTATAAAGTTGATTAATTTATAATTAAACTAAAAGTGTGTGTGCAAAGTAAGTAATATCATACTTAGTCAACATATTAGAATCCTATAGTTTTGGTCTCATCACCAAAGCTGTAGGATATTCACTGACACAATGGGTATAACCATTACATATACAAATGTACATATGGTACTGTTCTTCAAACAGATTTCAGTAACACAAAAACACATGATTATATTTTACTGTATACAACAACAAAAAAATCTCAATATAAAATCTTTCAAAAATTAAAACTGATAAAATCAAGACTTGCAGCTAGTCATCACGCAAGATGTCGCACCTCACACGGTGATAAACACGACTTCCCGAGATATTTTTTGTCCCAGATCAACGCAACCAGATGATGAGCTTGAAACAGCAATAAATAACTCTGAAGTGGTCTGAATCATGAATACCCTCAAACAATGGCAGGATAAGAAAAGGGAGCCATGTTACATACTGCAGATAATTTCAACAGGTTTTATCAGATTTTTCTCCAGTCGAAACTGTCAGCCATAATCTACACTGCGTGCTATGGTCTCATCAGTGACATCCAGTCAAGTTATTTGTAGTTATCCTAACTTTCTATCCTAAAACAAATCATCTTCAGTGTTCTACATCAGTCTCATTATGCTGCAACTTTCTTTGTAAACACAGATAGCGTCCTGAAAGCTAGTAGTGAACAACCCGTCTGACATGCTGCCCATCTGAGCTACCAGGCATTTTTTTATTAATTTTTTCTTCTTATACCAATATAACTAACTGTGGATAAAAATGTGTTGAGTGTGTTGTTAAATAAAAAAAAATTAAATATTGTTGTAAACAAGGAAATACAAATCTGGTCAACAAAGTGTGCTGGAATATTTTAGATTCTACCCTGAATTTAAAGCATGATCATCTTAGGATTAAATCTTGTGGATTTTTATATAATGCTGGCTAGAGTTTAACAACTTAAATTGTGGCAGTTTTAAACAGCATTTTGTTTGAATTCAAGGAATGGTCTATAAATTATCCATTGGTGCTGGTTAAGTGTGATGGTATCAATATTATTCTCCTATTTTATCTGTGGTTTTTTAAATTATAGTCAGTGCATTAAAAAATTATTTTTTTAAAAAAATAGATTGGTTTTAAATATAACAATGTTGATATAATGTAAGTCAAATTCCCCAGTCTTGATCTGTATTCAGTTAAGTATTTACTACTTTAGGTTTATTAGCTAACAAGTTAATTAAAATGTAACCATAATAGTTCCATTTGTTCATTATATTTTTCTATAAATAGTACAGAAGGAAGGAAGGAAATGTTTATTTAACGACACACTGAACACACTGGTGTATGGTTATATGGCATCAACATATGGTAAAGGACTATTCTGTTGCCGCCACATAGGGTATTCTTTCCAATCAGCAGCAAGAGGTCTTTTATATGCACCATCCCATAGATAGGATAGTACATACCACAGCCTTTGATACACCAGTCGTTGAGCACTGGCTGGAACAATTACAGAAGTTATTACATGACTTATGGTTACAATTTATAAAGCAATAGATTGTTCCAATAATTATGTTCAAGAATCATTTTTGTTGTTAACACAGCATACCTCTAAGTTACTGATTACGCAATTACGGGCATCTGAACTAACATTTAATTTTTTAATAATTTAACAACTTAAGTTGAAACTTATTCACCAAAAATTGGTCATAATGATTTACAAAGAAAAACCAAGATGCAATCGTCGCGCCAGAAGTGTCCGCAAATGAATGTACACAATGCATGCCATGCCCACTACATATTTATTGTGGAGGAGAAGAAACACTGATCAGTCATCACTGGGCAAGATAAAACAAGAAATCATCAAATTATCTTTTGAAGCCAGGGTATCTGAAATCCTTTGATGCCTGCCGAACAAAAAGATAGCATCTCGCCTCTATTATAGAGTCTATATCTTCATTCAATCAGTCAACAAAAGCCCAATATCCTATTTAAAAAGAATTTGCTCTGCCGTTATATAGAAGCATGCAAGGACTGGTTCTTCAATGGGTTAGACAAGGTGGATGAAAACGAGAAGAAAACAGCAAACAATTGGGAAAATGGAAGGGAAAAGAGCATTTCTGAAAACTTTGTCCAGCTTTCTATCAAGAAATCAGTCAACACGATCAGATTGACAAATTGGCAGGTTATTATCGGCACATTTTCAAGGAACGGTGCAGAACGCAGGTGCTTCAACAATATTTAGCCTGACCAAAAGAGACTCCAGTGCTGTAGATTTTTATCAGCTTTTCTAGGTTGTGACCTCTTTCTGGGTCAGCTCCCCAATCATTCTCCTTACAGCTCAAGAAAATTCTCGTGGCGCCAACAAGAAAAATAAACAAACATCATCAAACTTTGATCTGGGGGCAATGTTTTGATAATCTCTATAAGGTAGACTCCCAAAACTTGATGTAGTAAATTGGGCTGACTGGGATATTCCTCGCCTTTGTATCAATCAGCCCTGGAAGCAAACAATGAAGCTTCGATGGGATCTCTGTAAAGTCGTAATTTGCCACTTAAAGAGCTGGTGGTGTTTTTTCCAAGCCCACGGGAGTCAGCAGGGGTGGGCATGTACAAACACAAAGGAAGCTAAATTAGCATTGTTGTAATACCAACCAGCAGATCGTGGAAAACAGGTGGACAAACATGAGCTAATATTGGCCTCCAGTCTGCCATTACCAGCCACCAGATCCAACAACGACCAAATATCAACGGCACTTTGGAAATTTAGAAAAACATTTAGGAAAAACATGGGTACAGTTTTTAATCATGTTAATATGTTGTCAGACCCACCACTGGTGTTGGCCAGGTGTTTATCAGTTGAAATTAGCATGATAGATATGTGTTTTTCAGTGGAGTCAAAACATGCACAAAATAACTCAGAAGCTACAGTCAGGTTTAAAAAAAAAAAAAAGAGAGAAATAAAGATAGAGACAGAATGAGTGAGAGACACACAAACAGACAGAAATTTACTGTAACATTTTTAAAAACAACTTTAAAATTTACTATTTTAGACTTTTCTAAATATTGATCAAATTTAAAATTAAATGTAAACAAACAAACAAAATAAAAATGAATGTATCAAAATATTTATTATTATTACAGCATTTTCAGTAAATCAGTGAATTAAATATAATTATATAGTCTTATAATTTGACAGCTGATGATACACATAAAACAGTAATGCAGACAACTCAACCCCTGGACCACACTATACAGGAATATGTGTTATAAACTTTATAATGTAACATGCTTTTTGTGGAAATAAATTTATTGAGATTTTAAATTTATTAATTATATTTATTTAACTTGTCAGATATTTTATATTTCATTGTAATGCTTCATGCATGTGCTCTAATGGCATGAATGAATAAAACAAATGTTACCACTAATATGAATATAAAAAAAAAAAAATTCGACCATTAAACATAACAAAACCATTAGTAACAAAGCTAGCATCAGTATTACTCTACTGATATGTCTGATAGTGACAAAGGAAACCCACTACAACATAGGAATTATTTTTTCAATTAGTAGCAAGGGATCTTTTTATATATACCACAACTCAGACAGCAAGCACAACATGTACTACACACTGGCTAGATAACATTAGTTATGAGTTTAATAAAACCGCAGCACTAAGATAGCCTAAAAAATCTGAACCCAAGAACCTGGATTACAGATAGCCAAAATGTTCATTTTTAGAGCATTCACTGACGGTGTAGTGAGTCATCAGTTCAATTGAGTTATGCCTCATTCCAGTTAGTATATAAGTCCACAGTATGTGCTGTCCTGTGCATATAAAAGATCCCTTGCTGCTAATTGGAACAAGTAGTATGTGTGGCAGCATCAGGTTTCCTTCCTATCATGATGTTCCTTAAACATGTCTGCTGTCATATAACTGTTTACAAAAATTTGTTGAGTGCATTGTTAAATAAAACACTTCCTTTGCTCTCCCTCTCTCCCTCCCTACCTCCCTCCTTCCTTCTCTCTCTCTCTCTCTCTCTTTCTCTCTCTCTCTTTCCTCCCCCTAAAAATGTTTTTCACAATGGATGTTGTAAATGTGTACACAGCACTAATCTGAGTAGGCAGACAAACAGAGCCAAATCTAGCACTGTGTCCCAGATCATGACATTTCTCAGCGCACCTACTCAGCAAGGAAAACACTAATCTAACAACACCTATGGCACATCATGCGCATACTATTTATGAATAAATATCCCCTTGTCCCCAAACAGGGATGAATTCAAACGAAAATCCCCTCTGCTTGCTTAGCTTAAAGGGCCACATTTGCACAATTTGACATTTTATTAATGTGAAAAGTAAACATGATGGTTGTTAAAATAATTTTTATATTTCACAGGATCTAATGGATTGTTGACCATCATATTCAATTCTCTGTAACAGGAATTTGACTGAAATCAGATTCTTTTTATTGCTGGCCAAGATTTATATTTTCTTGAAGCCTGAATATTAAAATTAAAATGTCATATATTGTGTTCTACATACTGTGTATAATTATACAGCAGTTTGGAAGACTGTATTAAAATATAGCAATGATTAATCATGCTACATGCTAGTTTCGGAGTGCTCAATTTATTAAGTGTGGCCAGTTTTTAAAAACAACAACATTTATTAAGAATCCATTATGGAAGGGCCTCATTGTATTAGAACTGTATCTACGAGTTATTCTTTTGTCGGGACATTTACAACAATATTTATAATAAATAGAGGATATTAAACAAGTTACTATTTCTTATCAAATTTATGTCCTGAGTGAAACAATTTTTTATCTTTTACAAGCTTCAGTAAGTGCCAAATTAAAATTATTTTACAAATTACATACATTTGCTAAGAAATGGTAACGAGTTTGATATTCTACTTATTACCCCAAATCAGTGCGATTGGTTTTTCTTTAATATATTTAGCTGAATGATCTGCTAATGGCAAATGGAAAGATAAGAGAAATTACGTCAAATGTACAAATGATGTAATCAGTGAAGTGGAAGCATTTAAAACACTGCAGTTTGGTCATTGTTTCATAAAGATTTTGTGTAGCAGTGTGTTTTGTTCATGGGTGGGATCATGTCATTGCTGCATTTTTCATTTTGGTCATTTGTGTTAAAATATAAAGTATATTTCTATTTTTTAATATTCATTAGTTATGCATTTCGTTTTATTCATGTAAGGACCATGTCATCATTGGGTAGTCAGAGTTGTCAAGGTTGTGTTATTTCGTTACTAGTTATTTTTTATGAATTTATGAATTTTTATGAAAGTTGTACCGTATATTGCTGTGTATTAGTCGACTTTGTGTACAAGCCGACCCCTTAGTTTGCCTTTTTACCCACTGTGGTAATAATTGTTATTATTCAATGATGCCCACAACATATTTTTATACCTGATTGCATCAGCACTGGAAAACATTTAAAACATCCCTAGTGGTTCATTGACATGGATCAATCTGAGACCAACTGCATGTCAGACAGGTGCTTTTACCACCAGACTTTCCATGTGACCTGTCAGGACATAGACGGAAGGTTTATAGTGTTTGTGACCCCATGCCTAAATGAAAAGCATTTTCATGGATAAATTTCCTAGTGTCCCCCTCTGTACAGCAGTTAATCTATTTTCTATTCTTGATCTTCTCTACTATATTGTTGTTGGATTGTGCCCACTGTCTGGCTCTTAGACTATATTAACAGGGTGTTAGCCGACTTCCGAACACATGTCTACAACAACAAGTCTACATCGTCTGATTAATTTTAGGGGCTCTGTTAAATAATGACAATAAAATAAGCTGTAATTTATTAAGATCTGAAAGAAAGAATGAATGAATGACTGATGTTTAACAACACACCAGCATGAAATATAGATCCACCCAATAACTTTTCCCCCCAGAAATTCCCTTTTTGTGTGTGTGTGTGCGTGTGTGCATGCGTGTGTGTGTCTGTGTGTGCGCTTGTATGTGTGTGTGTGTGTGTGTGTTTATGGGAGAGGTTGTAATTTAGTTTTTGTTATTGTTTCTATTTTCTTCTTTTTTTAAAACCCAGTTACATGAATTTATAAATTATAAATATCCATGTATTTTTTAAAATATTAATTAAAATAGGACATACAGACAACAGTATAAACAACTTTGAATTAAAAGTGAAAACAGATATTCCATTATAACTACAATGATATTCACTGTAGACAGTTTACAGGTAAACACAGATGTATACTGCTGCATAACAGCATGTCACACATGTTCATGACATGTGAAGTTCACATCAATATATCACCATAAGCATAAAGTATTTAAAAAACATACTGCATGAGCTTTTGACACATAGTGATGAGTATGAATACTGCATTATTTAAAAAACTTCTCTCTCTTTATCTGTGTGTGTGTGTGTGTGTGTGTGTGTATGTGTGTGTGTGCTGAAATATTCAACATTTGTAGTCCTTCATAAATTACTGTATGTTTCTCTGTTCTTTTCTTCTTCTTTTTCGTTCCGTACATGTGTGTGTGATTATTCAATACACTTTCGACATTTACCACCCTTTATAAAAATAAAACTACTCTCTCTCTCTCTCTTTCTCCCTCTATATATTTGTGCATGTGTGTTACATACTATTTTTTTCTAATAATAAAATTTTAAAAATTACAATGCACTCAACACTTTTATTAACAGTTTTATAAGTGTCTGATTTTTTTTTTTTTTTTTTTTTTTTTTTTTTTTAATTAAAAAAATCCAAGTGGTTACCCGACAGGTATTGGTCTTAAATCAACATGTCATGCAAGCGCAATCACCACTAGGCTTTCAAAGTACCCCTGTCATACATACATACATACATGCATGCATATGGAAATAAAGAATTATGTTCTGGTATGCCCCATGATCCAGCCTCATACATGCTTATCATAACGGACTGCAGCAAGTACAAACAGCCCCGCTGGGGCCAGCTGATTGTTGGGAGGGATTTGTCCTCAGCCCCGCACAAACTCCCCCAGAGCTCTGACCTGGAATAACACAGAAGGGATCAGCTTTCTGTTTTTCTTTATTCATCTTTTCTCAGCTAACTCAGCTCCGATATTACAGTTTTCTATTTTTTGTAGGTTATGCACCATCTGCTAAAACAGCATTTGACATTCGTGTGTCCATCAGGGGAATACACCGTGTTAAAATTTATCACGTGAATCAACATTCGGCCCAACACTCCAAGGAAACATTCTCAAAACAAGCCAGACACTGTCAAAAATGCTTTGTCACTTTTTTAAGTCTATGAAAATAAATAAGCACAGCAGTGGATGAAAGAAGAATACACTTGATTCATATTTGACTGCTCAGAAGACACGCAAATGACTACAAGAATGCAGTGCACATTTTACAGGAAAGGAAGAAAGGAAAGATATGTCTGTTTAACAAGACCATAGCACATTGTAAACTAGTTGTATGGTGTTTAATATACTTGACACATGGTCATGGGGGTAAAGAAAAAATCCCATTATCTTCATGAAATGACCCATCCTCATTAGGACTGATCCTTATTATGGACCTGTTGGTATAGAACCAATAATACTTCATCAGTTTCCATGACTGGTCTATGTAATTGTGCAAACAAAAGATAAATTTCTTGCTTCCAGTAGGTCATGCCAAAACATCCTAGTGGTGACTGATTCCACCTGACATGTGGCTGGTCAGAGATCGATTCCTGTCAGGTATTTCTATTAAAATGTATACTCTGCTGATATAACCAAATGTGTTTAGTGTCATTAAATTTTTTTAAAGTCTGGAACGCTGCTATAATAAAATTTAGATCTGGCAGAGTAATGATAAAATATGATTATTAATACCTCCTCCTCCTTCATTATTTATATATAATTTTGTAAAAAAAAAAAAAAAAAAAAAAAAAAAAAAAAAAATCCTACATTCTTCTACATTTTCTTCTAATGGGAATTACCAATATAGTTTGCAGACTTACAATTGTTGCCAATAACATACTTTGGCAATACCACTGGCACCAAGAGAGAGAACACTCTACTTACACCCAGCACTTTTTATTGTTTATAGAGTGTGAATAAAAATACCATATTTCCATATTTCATGTTGTTTGAGGCAACACAAGCAGGGCAAAAAAAGATGAGAGGAAAAAAGAAGATGCTCAAAAACATATACATTTTCTTCACCAAAGGTCATAAAAGATCAAGTATAGTGTGTAGCATATATCTTCTTTTTTTTTTTTTTTTTTTTTTTTTTTTTTTTTTTTTTTAAAGGAAAAAAAAGGAAAAGCCACAAATGTGAGAGAAAAAAAAAAAAGACAACATAAAAAAATAAAACTAGAGTCAGGGTGGTGGGCAATTCTTCACAAGTCTCCAAACATGTGTGGCTGTTCATCGCACCAGTACCATGATAGATGTATTCTATAATCTTTCGTCAATTGGGCAATGAATCATTTTTCAAACACCAGTTCTCTACCTATACCCACAAATATGATGAACGGCAAGATGCAAAATATTCTCATTATTTCCAACATTTAGCAAGTGAGAAAATATTACACGACAGCCATAAACAAATCAAATCAGTTATAACAAATGGCAAACAGATGTTGCTGGCTAGAAGAATCACTTGCAAGCACACAACTGAACACAGAGAATGTCGTTTTAAAAGATCAAGTCTGTGTGTATATGTCAAAAGTTGTTCTGAAATGCTAATTAGCCATTTCATTCCATATGTGGTGTCAAAAAAAATTACTAAAAGAAGCTTTACAAGAACACCTGTTGGTCATTTTAAAAAGAAGATAATAAAAAAAGAAAAAGGAATTTTTTAAAAGTATAAATTGTTTCAGGGTGTAAGAAATTGCTACAAGATGTAGAGATTTTCAACAGAAGATAATAAAAAAATAATAATAATAAAAAAAAAATAATAAAAAAATATTCAAAAAAATATTCAAAAAGTATAAATTGTTTCAGGGTGTAAGAAATTGCTACAATATGAAAGATAAACTGATGTACAAAAAATCCATAGACATGTGCAAAACATGCATCCATTTCTCCATTATATACAGTTACAATTACATAAAACTACATACTTAAAAAATAGTGTTGCAGACATGCTTAGTAAACCTGAACAAATAGTAGTATTCTGCAAAGACAATTATTGCATAACAGAAGACTATCTATTTGGGCTTTCATAATTTTTAAAGAATTATTATACTTAACGACTTTTCAAAATTGACCTGTTCAATATTTATGAGACAGATATGCAAAAAAGAGTACAATACACTATTATTCTGTTGTACATTCAGAATGATGACTCATGACTGTGTGTTATTATACATTCTTTTAAACTAGATCTGAAATATAACAAAAATTCTGTAAAAATATTTATTATATACATAGCAATGAAATATATAATTCTACAGAAACCATAAAAGTGATATTTAACTGAAAAGTGATATTTTCACTGAACTTCAACTGCAGTGAAAATAAGAAAATGGTATTTACAATTTTGGCGGGAACTATCTTTATATGGTTAACAAGTTCCTAACTGAATTACCTCCCTTAGGAATTAAATTATTGAGATTTTTACATGTAATGAAAATCTTTTAGATGTGATGTATTAATACACATTTAATTATTTAATTAAAAAATAATAACCACTGAGAAATATAAATTACAGTGTTTGTAAGCGTTCATATAATTTCAGTGAACTTCAATAAATAATAAGTATATTTCTGTTTTTTAATATTCATTTGTTATGCATTTCATTTTATTCATGTAAGTTTTATTCATTGGGTAGTCAGAGTTGTCAAGTTTGTGTTATTTCATTACTAGTTATTTTTTATGAATTTATGAATTTTATGAAAGTTGTACCGTATATTGCTGTGTATTAGCCGACTTTGTATACAAGCCGACCCCTTAGTTTGCCTTTTTAAATCTGGTACAAAAAGTCTGACACCATGTATAAGCCGACCCAACTTTGTCATCATTAGTGACACAATTTTTTTTAATATTTTTTTATTTATTAATAGCATTATGGTTATATTATATATGAAAATTTTCCAAATTATTTTAAAGAACAATAACAATAAAACAAAACAAATAATTATCACCAAAAACATCCACATATTTCTAACACTGATCAAATTTATTTATATATTGTTAAATATATTCAGAGAAATACTATGAATTATCAATAATCAGACAGAGAGAGCAGGATGGAGCTCTATGGTAGGAGTCCACATATTCTGTCCCATTGAACTATTTCCAGATCCAGTTTGGTGTAACAAAGTCTGTATTATCTCATTAGTTTAAATACCTTTGTCCAACAAATCATCGAAACATTTTATGGGGTCTATACCAGTTATTCTATTTTTACATCTTAAGTACTGGGTAGTTCATGAATTGGCATATATAGGTTTCATCTTTTGTTATATGAATGGTCTTTAATCACATTTCTAATGTCATTTAACCTTAAATAAATTGTGTTGAGTGTGCTATATAAATATTTCTTTAATCTGAAATTTAAAAAAAGAAAAGTGAACCATGTAGACAATGTACAACTGATATAGTAATTTCCTGTATCATCAAAAGTAAGCATACTAGCAGTCATGAAAAACTATTTTGAAGCCTACACCATGACATGAACTCAATACCTTCCAATATTAAGACCATAGACTTCACCCCTGCATCACAACACCAGTTGTTCACATATGATCAGCTGATTAATCAGGCGTTAAAGCAGGTGTAATACAATGTAGCATGATGTCTCACATTGTTTCATATTTAGTTTCTTCTCCCAGGTAAAGACAGGTGTAGATGTCCTGTGTTGACAAATTAATTAGAGCCGACTTCAAGTGTATTCACCATTACTGTTGTGGTTCATGCCCATTTGTCAGTGTAAAACAATCATATATCACAGGTACAATGCTATTGAATTTCCAACAGATAAGATATATGAAAGAGTTGCATGGGTTATTATTAATATACAGATAAAAAATATTGGCAGAACATGAGTACATTTACAATTACACTGTATCTAAATATTAGTTTAAGAATGGTTAAACATGGAGGAAGGGTGGGATTTAAGAAATTAATATTCGTCTTTAACCAATTAAAGAAAAACATATAACTATTTTATAACAGACATTCGGTAAATTTAGATAACGTAGTCGATATAATGTGAATTTCGTGGGTGTGATCTCATAAATATTTTGAAAAAATGTATATAATGAAATATACTTTTAACACTATTATAAACTACAAGAATTTAAAACATGCATATCTAATACATAAAAGGAGAACATTTAAAAAAAGATATATATTATACACAGAAAGTAACCATTATAAAAATATGTACTGCAGATATTACAATTTAAAAAACAGAACAAAAACAAATGACTGCACTTAACATATAATAATGCCTTTGTCAGGTTCTAAAATATCATGACAGACTTTTCTGGCGGAAAAAAAAAAAAAACACACCTTAACATTGTAAAATATATTAGTGTTATCATGACAAAATGAATACAATAAATAAAAAATGGTCCAGAATAATTATTTGCCTAACACCTGTGTTTAAAAACATTAATATATATGCAAATGAAAGACATAGATAACAATCATGCTGTCTAGTCTACCTTTTTTTCCTCTTTTTTTCTTATTTTTCCCCCCTCTTTTTTTTATTTTTTTTTTTTTTTTTTTGCATACAAATACATTCATTAAGTTTGTCTAATTTAAATTCTGTTTCTACTGTGTAAAAAGTTATATGCAGTAAATCTAATTTTACCACACCACCAAAGAATATACACTGAAAAAATTACCATAACAAAAAGTATGACCCACATTTAATTTAGTGCACATGTATTTAAGATTGGAAAGTATGGAAATAAGTTCACATACTGGCAGATGATATACATGAATTATTTCATCTTCACACTCAGCATCAAATATTACAAACAACAATCCCCAAGAACAAACCCAGTTCTCAAAAACATATTATATTCCAACACACACAAGGTTCATAAATAATTAAAGTAAGTTATTTATAAACATTAAGAGACATAATATTATAATACCATCAACTAAATAAACATTAACACACAACTAATAATATCAACTGAAAAATAATGAATGTAACTTAATGGATGTATTGATGTGAGTATCAGCTGTTAATTTCTGTTCATTTGCTATTCAGTTTTGTATTGTTTTTTGTTTCTTGTTTTCATGAGGTGTTTTTTCTTGTTTCTTGTTTTGCCGTTTTGTTTGATTTGCTTGGTTAAACTCTGTATTTTATTATTATTATTATTATTATTATTATTATTATTATTATTATTATTATTATTATTATTATTATTATTTTTTTTT